>RJWM01013549.1:0-53014 GCA_004363535.1 Dasyprocta punctata
TGTGTGTGTGTGTGTGTGTGTGTGTGTGTGTGTGTTAGGTTATGGGGATGGAGAAAGGAAAGTACTCCTCATTTCAGTTTAACACAAAATTCCGTCAGGCTGTCCAGTAGGATATAACATGTGCATGTGTGCACGCATACACACAATTGAAAAGACACATTTCTCCCAGCAGACTGGGAGAGTGAGGCAGGAGAACTTCATGTTCAAGACTGTGACAGGCAACTTAGTGACTTAATGAAACCCTATCTTAAAATAAAAAATGGACTGGGAAGTAGACCATCTCAGTGCAAAGGCCCTGTGCTCCAATGCCCAGATTGGCAAACAAACAAACAAACAAACAAAAAAAGACAGAGAGGGGAAGAGAGAGAGAGAGAGAGAAAGAGAAATCCCTACAACAGAACTTTCATGATGGGCACCAGAACTGTAACGAAACGAAGTTTATCTACATTGCAGTCAATTTAGCCATGAGTATTCAGACTTAGTGCAAATTGTAGTAATTATACATGTTTTCCTTCTCCTTTTATATTCAGTGCTTATAGTTAATAGATTTTGTGATCCTATTTGAGGAGCTTGCAGTGCCCTAGGCTCAAAACATATTCTATCTATATGCACTAAACTAAAATCAAAATAGGTCAAAGAGCTAAATGTTAACATAGAAACACTTAACCTGCTGGAGGACCAAACAGGTAAAACTCTTGAAATCATGGGCTCAGGCAAGGAACTGCGGTTTCACAAAAAGTAGTTTCAAGAGTCAGCCAGTGGGATCATATCAAATTAAAAGTCTCCTACACAGCAAAATAAGCCGCAGAATAAAAAGACAATCTACAGAATGGAAAGTTTTTTTTCAGCCATTCATCAGTTAGAAGACTCATATCTAGAATATATAAAGAATTCAAAAAAATTTAGGTGCTCTCCAAAATGCAAGACCTGTTCAAAAAATGGGCAAACAAAATGAAAAGATGCTTCATAGAAGAAATAGAAATGGCCAATAAATACATGAAGAAATGTTGTGACATTTCTGGCCATTAGAGAAATGACAATTAAAACAACCCTGAGGTTCCATCTTACTCTAGAAAGAATGGGAATCATCAAGAAATCAACCAATAACACTTGCTGGAGAGGTTGCAGAGTGTGGAAAGGAACCTTCCATATTGTTGGTAGGAATGTAAGCTAGTAAATCACTATGCAAATCGGTGCGGAGATTCCTCAAAAAACTGAAACTAGAAATTCCATTTGACTTTGAAGTGTGTTCCCAAAAGATATAGATATCATATTATAGTGACACATGCATATCTATGTTTATAGCAGCACAACTCATAATAGTTAAATCTTGGAAGTGGTCTACATGTCCATCAAGACATGAATGGGTAAAGAAAATGTAGTATTTACACACCTTTGAGTATTACTCTGCCATAAAGGAGGATAAACTTGAGTAATGTGTAGGAGAATGGCTGCACCTTGAGACCATCATGTTAAGCGAAATAAATCAGATACACAAGCTTAAATATGACATGCTTTCTCTTTTATGAGCAACTCACTGTGTAAATAAAGAGCAAAATATAAGATAGATATTAGGAAGGAGAGAGCTGGACCTTTCTCAAATGGGAAGAGGATCAAGAGATGGAGTGAGGGAGAGAGAGGGAAAGGGGATGAAACAAGGAGTTCACATGTGTATGTACACATACCAACTCCACGTGAGGAATGTAAACATGGTGTACTGCAAACATGTACCAGTAAAAGGAAGGGCAGCAAGTGATGGGTGCAGGAGGGAGGCTGAGAAGGGAAAGGGGGTGAGAAAAAAGAACTAAGATGTGTTATGTATGTCCCTAATTCCCACAAGGAATGTAAACATTATGTACTATAAATGTGTACTCCACACACACACACACACACACACACACACACACATCCTTCTCTAAAACGTTCTTTTTTGTCCTGTTTACCTTTAAGTCTTAAGTTTGACGTCTCTTCCTTTAAAAAGATTTGCTAACTTTTTCACACCCTTAGCCATCACTCCCATGGCACACTTTACTTGCCTCTGTTAGCACATGTAATATACTTTCTTTTAGTTGCTCTTTACCACTCAAGATTAATTGAAGTGCCATATAACTTTGAGAAACTGTTATTTCTAAACAACAAAGGTCCCATGTGTCAGTTTACTTACTAGGCTGTATCATAATTTACTTTAGGAACCTTACTGTCATAAGGTTTATATGTGCATTTTCAGTTTATAGATGTGTCAACCTGATAGGTAGGAAGAACATCCCTATTTTTTCTTTTCTTTGCTCTGTCATCGTAGGTAGCACAATGGAGACTTTGGTATGCTAATTTTGTCCTTGTAGAAGATATGTAGCCTTGACTCAAAGCTCTGATACAGTAGGAAATCAACTGACAATTCTCACAAATTGAATACAGTATTCAGTAAAATAAAATTATGGGTCAACAATATCTCGGTGTAATTTGAACTTTCATTCTCTGAGTTGGTTATATAAGTACTCTTAAAACCCAAACAAGCACACTGAATGTGTTGAATCAGCTTTTTCCTCCTGACTGAGGGTATTGAAGCTAGGGCTTCACACATGCTAAGCAAGCTCTCTCTCACGAGCTACATACCCAGTGCTTTGGGTCAATTTAATATATTGGTTGCAAATTCAGGCATAAACTTCAAAGAGTCACATGTCTAATGGCCCATAGCAGGTCTCCTCTTCCTTGGTTCCCAACTAGAACAATGCAGCCATCTTGTCACTTGGGAAAATGATCTTGTAACTGATTTACCCTATTCTTACAGCTTGCTTTGATCACATAAGTTAAAAACAGAGATTCTCTATGGTGAGCTGTCTTTGAATGTGCTTGGACATTTGCAGCCTCTGAGTCATGTCTAGGGATCCAGAAATGCCTGACTACAGGGTCCATACAACAAGAACTAAATGCAGCATTTCGCTAGTTGAGATTTATTAGCCAGCTGACTAACCTACTGTTTTTCCAGAGCAGTCTGCCATGCATGTTTTAACAAGGCAGTGATTAAAAATATGATTAATTAAGTTCTGGTAGAAAATACTCATGATGTTCTGTTCAAAAACTGAAATGATTCAATGCTGACTTTTTTTGGCATTGATAAAATTAGTGACGTGGTCCTAATAATGTCCTAAATCAGTGGCAGATTCGCAGCCATAGCTCTACCAAGCTGTGAAGAACGGAAGCTTGGAATCAGTGACAGCAGCGTGGTCTATGATTAGTTTCAAAAATGACGTGTTTCACAAATTTGTGTTCCAAGACAGGGTGACATTACTGTTGGGTGTTTGTAACTGTGAAACTTTAAGGGCATGGAAAAAAATCAGAAAAATGGTAAATAGATATTGGTCAAGCTAATTAAGTGTAAGTCGTTTCACATAGTATGAGCTTTCAAAACTTGTACTGCTCACATCTAAGAAAGTCAATGGTAGTTATGGCCGCTTGCCTGGGAGCCCTAAAGACAGTAAGGAATTTTCAAATAAAATGTCAAAGTACAGTTATTGACTTTTTTCCTTTGATTTCCTTGTTATCTATAAAAGTAATTATTTAAATTTTTGGGGTGCATTAAAATTTATTTTGAAAACAACTGGTCTTTCCCATTTATATTTGTCCCTCAGTGTAAATTGCAAGCTTAAAAAAAATATCACTTTGTCTCATGTCCCGCTATCCTATTTCATTCTACCATCTTTTGAATTTGGCATAATGTACAGTAAAATGTAAGCACCAGTCTTATTTAGTAAGCAGTTATTGAACACTGCTACATGTCAACAACATGATGAGTGCTGAAAATTTACTGATTGTCTTGGTCATTTTCCTGAAGCTGGGACAAATTCCCTGACACCTGTAACTTGCAGGAGGAGAGGTTCATTTTGGTTCACATTTTCAACCATGATCCACCGGCTCCAAAACACAAAAGGTATAGTGCAGGGGTCAGGGTGGAGGACAGTTGCTCCAGTCACGGCAGCCAGGAAGCAGAGACGGAAGGAAGGGGCCAGGGAGAGATATGCTCATCCAGGTCCTGCCTCCTACCAGCACACTTAGTTGTTGGACTCATCCATGGATCTCTAAGTATATGAGTGGATGAGTCCTCTAATGTGTACAGTGTCCTATGATCCAATCACCTACCTAACGTCCTGTTTCTGAGTGCCTGAAACCTTAGGCAGCACTCTAGATCTAAACCATAACACTGCTCAATGAGACTGGATAAAATGAGCCCTGAGGGAGCATCCTGGTGAGGTAAAGGAGCCTTTAAAAAAGCTCCATTCAGTGTTCTAACAGGGCAGTGTAAAGTGTGCTCTGGGAGTTACTCTAGGGGATGGAAAACATTCACAAAAGGCTTTTTAGAAGGCAGCGAAGTCTAAGTTGAGGCAGGAAGGGAAGGAAGACAGAGAGGTTGAGGCAGATGTCCTGGAAGCAGGGTGTGTGTGGGTCAACCATGCAGTGTTAGAGGCCTGAGAGACCATGTTCTGAATGTGGGAAGAAGGGCCATGTTGAAGAGCATGACATGGGATGTGAGAGGTAATTGTTAGATTTCTTTTAACTGAGAGCAGAGAAGTATACATTGATATGATATGCGGAAATGTATTGTTCCATATGCTGATTCAATGTGGCCAGGGTTGCCTTTAAATTATTTGAAGGTACCTTTGGGTATTTGAAATACTCAAAGAGGTCACTTTATTCATATGAGGTAGAATGGGATTTTGGTGATGATAAAATTAATTTTATCTTGACCACTTATATTATTTTGCTGCTTCAACCTTCAAATAAGTCATTTGAATTAATCAGCACTCTCTGAAGGGTACACTATGGGTTAGACAGAGGATTAGTGGAGGAGATAGATCATGAGGACTCAGGCTGGATAGTGAGGTGGGTGCCAAGTAACGGAAGCCATGCTCCTGAGGAGCCCAAATTTTACCCAGGAGAGATTCGATATTGATTGATCTATTGATTGATTGCAGCTGTGGTTGTAGAACGAGCACCCTAATACAAGTTGGTGAGGGGGACTGGCGGTAGGATGAAAGTGCAGAATGTTATTTAAGAGATACAGTATTAGGAAAGTCCAAAATTAGGGCTTAGAGAAGTAAAAGGAGAAAATGAGACGAATATAGTATTCATAAGGGTGATAGAATTGAACATTTGAGTTTAGAAGAGAGATGTCAGGAAAAACTTTGGTTTTTGGGGGAAGGTGAATGGAAAAGTCATTAAGGTTGGGAATAAAGAGGGTCATAGCGAGGACAAGATATGGATTCAGTTTTATTTTATTTTATTTTTTGATGAATTCAGTTTTAGATAACATTGGAAGTGTTAGGCCAATCCGTCACAGATGTGGACATGCAGGCGAGGCCTTAGATGAGAGAGACAACTTGAGGAAGTGGATTGAGCTTGTGGAAGAAAGGATAGAATTTGAGTGTGAGATAATTCCTAGGGCTTAGAAGTTCAATAAAGCGCACTGATCTTCTCCTATAGAGTTTGGAATCATTGTGAAGATGGATAGCAGTGAGACTCTTGGAGTTGGAAACATCACCTTTACTACCAGTAGAGCTGATGGGAGAAAAAGCTTTATTTCTGATGTCAAAAGATCTGATGACATTTGGTAACATTTTATTCAGTAATTAGACATTAATTGCCCTTGGCTTTGGAAGGGAGAGTAAATCAAAGCATAAGCTGTTTGGCATGTAGACAGATTGGAAAAGACAGTTATCTCTCCCAAGTTCAGTGAAATAAACTACTCTTTCTATGGGAAGAGTAAAGAGGGGCCGGAAGAAACTAGAAGTGCTGCTCCAGGTGACATTCCTTCACACAGGAATGTGAGGCCAGCATCAATGATCTCCCAATAGCCTACATTTGGGAGAATGGAAAATGATGAAGATGTATGACTGTGAGTTGTTGACAGTGATGATGACAATCACAACAACAACGATGATAACAATGAAGTCTATGAAAATTGTTAATATACTCTTACTACATGCCAGGTGACATTCTAAGTCCTTTATAAGTATTGACCTCTTTCCTTTTATGAGGTATGGGTAGGGAAATGGAAACACAGCTGAGTGATAGTCCCAAAGTTTGAATGCAGTGATCAGAAACTGATCTCTTGACAAATAACATTGAGAAAAGGAAGATGAAAATTATAGATACAAAAGCATGGTGATGACACAAGGTTAAGACAGGCAGAAGTCATGTGACTAGCACAAAGTACAATTAAGGGTCTAACTACAGATCTCTAGCTCCATGCTGTGATCCACATGCTTTTGACACTATAAACTTCAAAAATCTAACAAAACTGTTGTTTTGTATTGTTTTATTACCTGAACAAGTAAGGAAGAACAAATTAATAGGAATATTTAGGTAGATACCTTAAGATTTTGATTTCCTTTAGTTTCAGTTTGTTTTAATTTTGTAAAGGTCTAACTAAGTACAGTGGTTTCATATGTGTAGACATAGACTTTAACGTTAAATTAATTTAACCTGGAGATATTTTGCATACTGGCCAAATAAAAATATTAATTTGGTTGCCTACAAAAATCAAATTAATTGTAGAACTTTGATATTTCCATTATGTTTTGCACAATCAATGTGAGTCAAGCATTAGATGTCAAGAGATTGGGATTCGGGTTTTGCGTTTTCCTTAAAGAGTTAACTTAACCTCTCTAACCATGAAGTTAATGATATATGTATTCATTCTACATAGCACCCTACAGGGATATTTGGAGGATGATATTCATTTTGAATATTTGAATGTTGGTTGGAAGCTAGCTGAGTCTCAGCTTTATTGTTATTGTCAGTTTGAGATGCCAGGAAAAATACTGCCTCAGTAGCTACTATATTTCCACAAAAATAAGACCTAAATGGAAAATAAATCCTGGCATGTTTTTCAGGATGCTTGTTATATAAGCTCTATCCCCAAAATAAGCCCCAGTTAAGATCGTCAGCCAGACGCATTTAATGCCCATTGCAACATACAATGCATATATTGAATTATAAAATAATAATATTAATATATAAATAAATAATATTGACATTAATACTTAGAATAATTGCTAATATAAATTATAATTAAGTATTTGTAAATACCCAAGCATGCACCTCTGGGTGAGAGATAAGCATCTATGTAGGGACATGAATTTGAGACTTACTGCTGAATGACCATCTGGAGTACAGACATAAAGCACAAATAACATGCACACTTGATAACAAACAGACGTGATTATGATTAATATGAATCTATTTTCCAGTACGTTTTTTGTTGTAATGACGTACTTAATGCGTTTGAAATAAAGAAGCACGTTTTCTGAATTTTGGTGCCTGCAGTTTTTCTTCGCTTTTGTGTGAACCACCATTCTTAAGTGTCATCATTTTTGTTTCCCCTCCTATCTCATAAGCCTTCAATTAAGTCTTGATTTATTGGACATTTTGTGGAGCCTGGCCTGCAACAGGTTGTGGCTTGGGTGGAGAATTCATGGGATAAGATCACTGATAGTTGTGTAGCCAGTGCATGGCAAGCAGGCTACACGGTGGAGAAGAGCTCATTTAAGGAGCATGCTATTCCTGGACATGAGAGCCATTGGTTCTGTAGGAAATGGAGTCACAAGAAATTCAGGTTGCAATTTGAGATTTGGCAAGTTATAAAGATGTTTTGGATGAAGAAGATGACTGACTGTATTTATATATGTATAGATTTTTTTGTATATGATTAAACACAGGTTTTTGTACATGGATAAATGTAGATTGCTGTACATTAAAAAAATACATCCCCTGAGAATAGTCTGTATTGTGTCTTTTGGAGCAAAAATTAATATAAGACCCAGTCTTATTTTCTGGGATATATGGTAGAATCTTTTTACTGGGAAAAATTGGGAAGTGGGTCATACAACCCTATTACTTTTGTGAAACAATCTGTTTTGAATAATGCTGTAGCTTAAACTACAGGCCTTCAATGCAAGATCTAGGCATCTCTGCATTGAACAGTGAGTCAGGGTAAACATGCTCAAGCCTTTTGACTTGTTGAGAACACAGATGCGAATGGTAGTCAGTGAGGTAATATTTTCCTGAATTGCAATGCACATGCCCTCCTCTTTAGGGTGCTGCACCTGGGCTATCTGTCCGCAGTTTCTTTTGCTATTCTCAGTTGGAAATTTCAAGATGTTATATATCTCCTTAATTGTTTCTTGACAGACAAGTTAAGGGTACCACAGCAGGCTCTTGTCTCCCAGAACAAGCAAAACCAGTTTTGTAATTTACAGCATCCTGTGTCTCTGATGAGCCTTGATATAAATATCCATACATTTTGAAATTTCTGTAAATTTTCCTTACCTGCCAGGTTCCAATTCATGGATAGTAGATGCTCTTGACTATGTAGAAAACCAGAAACAGTATATAATCTAGATGTTCATAAATGTGCTTGCAAAAGTACTGATGGCTGTAGTAATAACATCACAGTTAAAAACTGCTTGTTCACTCATTTACTGTGGCCTCTCTTCCTCTATGCTCCCAAGTACACATGACAGAGCCCTCAGATTTTATTAGACACCATTTGGTTTGACAAATATAATGTCATTAAGTATTCGCACATGAGTCAATACAGTCCAAACGCAGTAGCTCTCATGAACAAATAAGTGCCTGTGTACCTTTACAAAACCAACTTGTTCAGAATATTGAGATTCTTTAAGAGAAAGAAATGTTGAGTTGAAATGATCCAATGTAAGCAAAATGATAACTATACACATGAAATGATGGACTGGATTCTGGCTCTTCAGTCCTGTGAGAATATACACATGTGTGCATACGTCTCTCACTTTCCCCTCAGCAAGAAAGGTCAGAGGCACAGAGTTTTCTCCCGCTTGCAAGGTCAGCAGTCAAAGAAGCTATACTTCTTCCCATGGGGCATGAGAATGGGTTGTAGAGAAAAGTAAGCATTGCTCTAGGTAAAGTAACTTTTCCACGGAATACGAGACCAGTGTAAGTGTCCTCTGAAAACCAGTGTTTCATAGCAAAGCACCGGGTGAGGAGACAGAACAAGATGGTGATGATGATGACAATGACAAGGATGATATATGATGATATGATAAACTCTGTAAGTATTGTGGTCCAAATCAAGGCACAATAAAGTCTTTTTTTCTTGCATATCCATCTTCCCCTTTCTGAGTCTACCCCCTGCCTGGTACTGTGTGCAGGGAATTTCCTCTCCAATTTTCTGGCATGAAGTCCCAAATGTATCTGGGTGTCTGTAAAGTGATACACTGCCTCAGGTGATATATGTATATCTTAGAACTCTGGGAAGAACAGACTTTGTCCTATTCACAAAACTAAAATACGTTTAATAACCTCTCCTCTAGTGATAATTTCTGTTCTAGTTTCTCTGTCTCAACCATGACTTATGTGCCAGGCTTTTGACATATCTTCAGAAAGATAAACAGACCTTCTTTCTTTATTTAGGTCTATCTCCTTTAGTTCCTATTCAGACGAATGGGAATAGGCTCAAGACTTTACCATTTAGAAAATTCCAAATGCCCACTAGTAGAATTACTGAAATGAAATTATTTAGTAGTTCAGGGTGCAACAGAAAAGGGCCCCCCAGTCAGTATACTTCAGTTGTTGCCCAGGTAACAGTTCCTGTTAGAGTTCCTGTTACTACTGTCTCCTAGAAACAGGTGGTCACTGTGATGAATAGCTGGTTAGTATGATGCCTACTGTATGAACCAATCAGGGACAGTTAAGTTCTCTGCTTCTTGCAACCCCATGAAAACCTCCCTTCCTGAGCCTTTGGGACCTGACATTTTGAGGGACAATTGTTTCTCTGTCAGGGCCTGTCGACATAAAATAAATCTGCCTCCAAATCCTGGGTGTCATTTCAGTGTTTCTGCCTGCTGTTGCAAGGGAAGGCTTTAGAGAAGCTTTTTGAGGTCATATCCTGGCTATATAACTTGCAGTTACTAGTACAATTAATTCTCCTGGCAAGGAGTAAGTGGTAGCACTGACCGCATATCTGAAATCCGCATCGGGGAAATGGTTTTGGGAGTGAAGCATGTGAAATCTCACCCGGAGCTGGCCTTCCTTTTGCCCTTCTGGACTCACACCTGTCAGCTGCAAGCCTGGGCTTCGTGCCAGTTTAAAATGTTGGATCCCTGGTCTGCTGGGTTCAGACAGGGGTATCTGAAATCCAATGACTGAGCCCCTCTTCTCCTGTTTACCTGGAAAGTTTTAGTCTTTGTGTATTGCATTTCTACTCCTTGGGGACCTTTTTACCTTGAAGCTACCCATTCCTGCGTAATCACCTCATGGAACCTCCAGGATAGATACCCCAGTCATCTGCTCTCATCGCACGGCGTATATGTCTCTGTCAGTGTCAGTCGGCCATCAGTGCTTGCTTCCCATTTTCATTTTCTAGGGCTCCTGGGCTCCATGAGGGGTTACCTTCATATTCCCTGTCTTGAGCTGAATGCTTGGCACATTTTTAGATGAGGCTGAGAAGATAACAGACTTTCACTTATCTGCCCTCTGCAACAATGTAGCACAACTTGCAACATTTGGATATGAAAATTCCATCTCTCTACCTCACTGGAAATGACATTGGGTTGTCATTTGACTTTTGTTTCTTAACGTGTACGAATATCTGTGATATATCCTGACTTTAAAAGAGTAATAGTTGAGGCATCTAACACGTTGTTCCGTATGTTTCACTATTAGCCAACTGGAACTCATTCTCCTATAAGTTTAATATAGAAAAAATACATTTCTCTTCATATCCCATTAGGGGTACATAAACAAGCATTCTCTGTAGTACTCATTCTCTTAGAAACAAAAGAATTGATGATTTTACTTGATGGGCTCAGCACTCCATAATTACCAATACTGTTAACGATTCCTGCAAGAACACTCTCAGAAGCCCTTTCGTGTGCCTTTCCATCTAGAATTCTTGCCATTGGCATTTCAGAGAACTGCCTCCACAGATATAGAGTTATGGGTCTTATTTTGCTGAATTCCTTTTTGGATAGTCATCATTTTCTCTTGCCATCATCTTCATCTCGTCCTTCTCTTTTTGCTACCCCCTCTCTTTTTCATCCTCCTGTCTCCTTTTTGCCATTATCATTAAATCTGAGAGTTCTCCTTCCTTTCATTTATTGCAAATTTACACTTTTGCTGCCTTTTGGCACACCTGTGCTCTGCGCTCTTTGTCTGTTTTAGCTTTGCTAATATTTCCTTTTTTCCGCTGTAAGCAATATTATGCCTTGTCCTTTACTTTCAGAAACCTCATCTTGGTAATTCTAGGAGCTTTTTACTTCCCTGGGTATTTCTGATCTGAATTTTGGCCAACTGTGTCTTACAAAGTCAGCAGGTTTCCTCCAAATATTATCATTAAGTGTTTCCTGTGTGAAATCCTGTCCTTTCCAATGTACTTGGAAGAAGGAAATAGAAAAAACAACATGGGTATTTATATAGGATTTTTTTTTTCTCTTTACAGCCAAGTGCTTGTGAATCCTTAGACAATTTGAGCAAGAGTGAAGAACTGATAGGAGTTAGGCAAACAGAGGTTCAGATAGTTGAAGTCTTTCCCTGTTTCACAATCAGGCTTGTGTGACCTTCACAAAACTGTTTGAATTAAGTCCCTTGATGTAAGAGAACCAGATTAAATTTCCAGAATTCAAGGCACTGCTATGCCCTGTGCTCAGTGGAGAAGTACAAAGCATGCAAACTTCCTGCTAGACCTCTGGGCAAATGGCCAGCAGATCTGCAGAAGCAGAGTGAATGGGTGAGCTTGGAATAGAAACTGATATCTAATGCCTACTTTTCGAGTCCTAGGTATCTGAAGTGGAGTGGGTGGAATACTTCTTAGCAAAGGAATAATAATTCATAACTGGGCATGGTGGGTAAGGAAGGGCCAGGAAAAACTTGGAAAAGAATTTTAGATTCAGGGTATTGTCAGAAAAAAATAGACTAAATATGGGACATGAAGGTAATGTTCAGTCTTAAAACTTAAAAATTTCTGGAAAACACAAGAAGAAAATCTTCTTGATTAATTGTATTTCTATGGAAATATTATATAATTTTCTTTTGTTTCTCAAAACTTATGTATTAGTTAAGAGATTTATAAGGTATATTGATTAGATAATTTCTTATGCTTTATTTCTGAAATTCTATTTACATTTGAAATAATTTTGAAAAATTTACTAATGTGCTTGCTGACAGTATTCTGAGTACATGAATTTGCCCTAATTGTTTCCAGATAGCTATTACTCTAAGGTAAATTAAGATTTATTATGGCAAGAATGCAAACAGAAAGAATGTCAAATCATTAAGTTTTGTACATGTAAAATAAAATTGTCGTAAGATAATTTCTTTTCTATTCAGACTATTTTTTTGAGAAGGTTTTTTGAATTTCTTTGTTTCTTCCTCTTGAAGCACCAACACTCCTTCTTCGAAGAGCTGCTTGACAAGAGCTTCCCAGCTATGCAGAGAAAATACTGCTGGGTCTGGTTCAAGAAGACGAGATTATGAGTGGAGTGCCCATTGCTTCACGGTGATGTTTATAGCACAAAGAGGAGAGGAGGAGGGAAAGGAGAAGGTGCAGTTTTCAAGTTTGTGTGTTCTGAGTTGCCTCCCAGCATTTAGCATGTTATGAGACATTCTAAGGAAAAGGATTCACTGCAGTCATCTTCCATTAGAAATCTCGGAAAAACACTGCCCCTTGTGGGATGGCCACCTTTGGCTGAGTCCTTGAGTGGTGGAGATGAGTCTCAGAAGTAGCTGAAGTGTGCAGCTTTCCCAGGGTGGGCAGGTGCTGGTCTGCGTGGATGAGGTAGTTCTAAGGCCTGACTGGAGTACGAGTCTCAGATGACCTTTACGGGGGCCTAATGGATCAATGGAGGCTGGCATGTGTCTTTGTATAGGAGCTTTCAGGAGCATTTCAGGAAAACAAGGATGAAACAGCAGAAAGAAAAGTGGATCTCATGACTGCTATGACTGGAGGCCAACACGTCACCCAGCAGCATTGGTGAAGAGACCAGAGAAGTCAGAAGATACTTATTCTAATGTCAAAATACTTCAATCCCTCAGACACCAGTAACTTGAGAGTCTCTTTATGTGTTCTCTTGAGAGACAATAAGAACTACTGAGGATCCATTAAAATTATTAGTCTGGACTTACTTTAAGCTATATTGAATCTTTTTTTACCTTCTTCTCCCCTTCCTTCCCTTTCTTTCCTTCACCTTACCTCCTCCCTACCTACTTTCATTTAACCAGTGTTGAGGGTTTTGGGGGGAGATGAGATTTGTAGTTTGCATATTTTTCCCCTTTCTGGGCTGGCATTTCTACCCCTCTTAAACATAAACCATTTTCACTCGAAGTATCTAATGGAGCCTCTCTACCTTCTGGTCCCTGAGCACCTCTGATAAACTCATGGTAAAGTGTTATTTGCAATATTTTACTGCCCTTATGAATATTTACATTTAATATAAACTGAGCAAAAGTTCAATGCTAAAATCAAGAAAAGGAGGAATAGGAAACTTTCAGACTTTTCCAAGTGACAGAGCTAAGAATCTAAGCATTGTTTTTCTCTCAAGGCTCAGTACATACACATATGAGAGGATGGGGAATGCAGTACCTACAAAATGATTGTTATTTATTCTAGACCACAGGAATCCCCATTATTTCAAAAAATTTCTTTTTCCAGAAGATGAAAGGCATTTGTCTGGACAATTAGATTTTGGAGTAGATCAGTGTTAGCCAAGTGTTGGGGAGCGGGTGCCAAATACAAGGCAGGAAGGGAAGGAGCTGATGAGAAGGGACAGGGCTGGCCAGGGCTTCCCCACGGTGGTTTGCAGTACCTCAGTTGACGTGTCAGCAAGTTCTCCACGGCCGCCTCCCCGCTGGGAAGCAGAAATCGATGTCATCAATCTGGTGGTGGGTGAAGGGAGCTCAGGGAGTGATAGTATTTTTGGGGACACGTTTTTGGATATCTTGAGCCATTTCCTAAATAAAGTCTGCAGAAATTGAGAAAGTGTGAATCACAATTCATTTTCACAGAGTACAAGTTCATGTCTATTATTTGACCTTGGTTGATATTAAAAGCTATCCTTCAGCATAAACTAATACCAGGCAATCTAGAGTTTAGAAAGTAAATAGAGGAAAGGTGGGTGTTAAAGTAAATAAATATTTGCGGCATTGAAGGATATATATCAGTACAATAATTAGTCCTTTATCTCCTTCAGAAATATTCTTAAATGCCAGTTTTTAAAATGATAGTCTTTTCTCCACCGACACTTTGCGTTTCCCTTTTCTGTACTATTCTTCTCCACAGTCCAGTACTTATCAGCTTTCCAATCTCAATAATGGATAGAAATTTCCAGTTATAATTATAAAAATTACACATTATGGATAGATAATGGAATGCATTATAGAAATGTCTATTAGTGCATTGCAAAAGAAAATGCCCTTGTGTGGAAGTTTTATCATCAACATGTGGCTTAGGACAGTGCATCCCAGAAATGTGATTATGTGTATTTATAAGCTGTGGGCTCAGGAAGATCCAGATTTACATTTTGGCTCAGACACCTTTATTACTTGATGTCTCCGTGAGACATTCTCATCTGTGACATAGTGGTAGCTCTTGTTATTAATAAAGCATTGCTTAGAATGTCACATTTTAAATGTATGCCATTAACTAGGGAATCATGAAAGACTCACTGTCCGCTGCTTGCATTTAGATTGAAGGATTGGGTATAAACACACACACACACACACACACACACACACACACACATACGTGAGCCAAAAAATTCAGGGAAACTCATTCAGAAATGACCAAAGTTGGTAAATGCTATGGAGAAAAATAGTGCAGAAAAAAGGAACAGAAAGTATTGGTGAGATAAAGACCATTTGTTTATTTATTTATTTACTTATTTATTGTTTTTTTGAGACAGGGTCTCGCTGTATAATCAGGTTGCCCCCGAACCCACTATGTAGCCTAAGCTGACCTCGAACTTGCAGCAATCTCCTGCTTCAGCCTGTTGGGCTTTATAATTTTAAATAGAGGCACTTGAGAAATTTCCTGAAGATAAATTGAGCCATATGAAGGAGGGGGCAGTGTGATGTAGGAAAAAGAACTGTAAGTTCAAAAGTCTCATGGTAGGAATTTGCCTGGTGTAATCCAGAAGTAATAGGAGCCACGTATTGGGTTGGAGGAATAGGTAGACATTGGACATTAAAGGATAGGAAAGTTGGAGAGGGCGCCAAATTAGGTGCTTGCAGATCATTCTAAGAGTTTTGGTTTTTTCTGTCACTGAAATGGAATGCTATCAGACAGTTTTGAACAACTTAAAAGACAACTTATAAGAAGGTAACTTTGGCTGTTTTGCTGAGAAAAAGATTATAAAAGAGCAAACATAAGGACAGGGAGATGAGTTAGGAGACTATTGCAATGATCTATACAAGAGATGTTAGTCTGTAGGGCAACAGGAAGTCTTGGTTGTACCAGGGGTTAGCACTGTGGTGTGCCGAAAGATCGGTTGCATATTGTAATAGAATGGGGGATTTCTGTCCAGACCTCTGGAGGGCGGAGTTCTTATGTATTGAAATGGGGAAGACTGTAGGAAGACAAGGGCTGAAAGAGAAGACCAACAACTCAACTCGGGACACACTAGTTTTAAATGCCTATCAGACATTTAAATGAAGTTATAGAGAAAATACTAGGCTGCATGAATCTGGAGTTTAGGGGAGATGTCCAGGCTAGGGTTATAAACTTGAGAATTACTCACATACAGATGGATCATCAATGGTGCAAGTGTAGGAGACAAGAAATGGTCTGAGAGCTCAACTACAGAGTGCATCACTGTTAATGGGGTGGGGAGAAGAGGCCAAACCAGCGATGGAGAACGAGGAAGAACAGCTAGTGAGCTGAGGGTAGATAGAGACAAGTGTGAGACATTAAATGAACAAAATGTCAGCAAGGAGGTAGTAAAAATAGTCTCAAGTACTGCTAAAAGTCAAGTAAAAGAACTATTGCTCATGCAATGGATTAATCTTGTAAAATCATGGAGGCATGAGTTGAAGTTTTTAGATTAGTGAAAAAAGTATGCGAAAACCATATTGTTAGTGATTTTTATTTATTACTGAAGGACAACTTCATTAGCAAAAACTTTTACATGGAGCCTGAGGATGTTTAACTGGTCTAGAATCTTCTAGTGACTGAAAAAAATGTTAATATAAATATTTTGCTCTTTTTCCACATAGTAATTTCATGGTCTTAATTTTTGAATGTTCCTTAACAATAACCTATAAGTATAGCAATCAAATATTCCTTTGTGGTTAGATAATGTTTTTACCCCAAGGATCTCCAAGTGTTTTAGTCATGGATCAGCATTTGATGCCCTAGTTGGTGTAAAACAGAGAGAGTGATAGTTAGAAAACACATGGATCTCATAATATTCCGAAATGAACTAAATACAGAGCCAAGAAAAAAAATCTAAGGGCTTCTGAATCACAGAGCCTAAGTAATAAAGGGCACTGAATTATGGCTAAAGACAGTGAAAAATGATATCTTCAGACAAACTGGGACTAGAAAAATGTGTATTTATTTCAGATATTTGCTTGGAGTTATCATCTCCTTCTACTCCCCACTTTCCCTCCTTCCCTTCCTTTCTTCCTTTGCTGCAAGAATACCTTCTGCTCAGGAACATTTAGTCATGGATTCAACAGAGGTTACTTCCTCTGCTGTTTTACAAGAGACTTCCTTTTGTTTCATGCTTTTGGTTATAGAGAGAACTCACACATTTCTGCTGAGCACTGTGCTAGATATTGTGAATGTGCAGTCAGGAAAGAAAATATATACAAATACAAGTGCTTCCTAGTATGGCAAGTTTTTAATGGAGGAGGAAAGAGGTGATAGTATCAAGGTTAAGATTTTGAAGCCAGCCTGTTTGGCCCTAGTGCGTGATGTTGGAAATGTTAGTTAGCCTCCTCTGTGTGCCTCAGTTTCCCTAGCAATCAAACCATAACAGTAGTCACACTTACAGGATTTTAGTGAAGACTGAATAAGATATGTATTAGACTGTGTCTTGTTACATTATTATATAAGGGTAACTATTATTTATAATTATGTACTGTAAAAAGTTACAAAACTATGATTATAATGTATTCCAACTTGCTTTCCACCTCCTTGCTATTTATCAGTATATTGGCAATGGCAGGAGTCATGAAAATTCTTTCTTACCTAGTTTTTCAGTCTTCTTTCATTTGTCCTCTGCATGGCTATTCCTTTCATTGATCAATGTCTCCTGGTTTTCTATTAGCATATTCCTCCATATTGCCTATCTCGTTTTCCCACTCTACATGCTCTCCCCAAGTTTGCCCACTAATGACCCCAGTTCTACATCTAAAATCTACATGTCTGTCCCACCCATAAGTCTCCATCTCTGGTCTAAGAAAAATATAATGGGAGAAGCATAGTTCTTATCTCTCTTTTCTCCCTGAAGTAATTTCCTGTCCAACAGTGGAATAGCATTACTTATTCTTCTGTCCAACCTTGTTCTGTCAGAATGTCATGGTTGAAACAAGGGTGTCTTTTAAACTTGAGAGGGCCTAGCCTAAGGATACAGGTAACTCAATATGGCAGAATGGTAGACTAGAAAAAAACACAGATATTTAATGACAGACACTGTTGATCCAATGGATTAAAGAAAACTGCATAATTTATTTCTCAACATTTTGTTATTGAATTGCTCTTTTAATTGGCAACTGAAAATTTCCTAATAGGAATTCTAACTATATAATATGTTAAAAAGAAGAATTGAGTTGTACTGTGTATGTATACCAACTCCCCATGATAAATGTAATCATTATGTACAACAAACATACACTAATAAAAAACCTCTAAAAATAAAACCAAAATCCATTTAAAAAATGTAAAGTGTGTTCATGGTCAAAAACTTTGGAATGGCATACATTATATATGTATATATATATATATTTTTTTAACTTAATTGTATTGGTACATCTTAGATATACATAATGATCACATTCATCATAGGCAGCATGTACCTGTACATGATATATCTTTGTTCTTTTTTTTTCCCATTTTCCTCACCTTTCTTCTACCTTTTTTTCTCTTCTTATTTATAAAACCTTTGTTTCCATGTTTTCTTTTGCTCTCCTACTCTCTTTTTCTTTTCCCTTCTTCCCCTTCCCATTTCATACTGGTTGAAAATTTGTTGTTGGCAAGTGACAGGTAATTTAAAAGGCAATGTATTGCTATAGTTATTAAAGAGGTCTTTCTGGTTTTAGGCATGGTTTAATTCAAGAATATAAATGATAGTCTGCATCTCTGTATGTGACCAGCCCTGGAGTCACACCTGAACATAGGGACTGAGGTGGGACAGGTGGAGGGGACACAGGAGTAATGACAAATGTGTATGGGACAGTTTATGAAGAAGGAGGAATGGGGACTGGGCAAGCAAAAGCAGTAACAGTCGAGTTTGCTGAACAAAAACCCACACATTGTTCATCCAGGAGACAGCGCAGTGGTCACTGCGGCATTTCTGCAACTCCAGGGTGTTGGGGTGATAAGCATCCCTCCAAGTCCAGCCTGGACATGGACCCTTGTGCTCCAGTCACCTGTATACCATAGCCTCTCTCGGGGTCATAAGATGTCCTCGTTCCAGGCTTTGTATCCTGACAGGCTGAGGCTGAACAGAGAGTGAAGGTAATTTTCTTGTTTCTTGGTTTAAGAAACAAAAAAAGTATCTCTTAGGTTTTTGAACCCTTCTGAGAGCTCCTTATACATTTATTTTATTGTCTCAAACTGGGTTGCATGCCTACTGTTAAATCAGCCATTGGCAAGATAATGGGGTGACCGCAATTAGTTGCAACTAACCAGGATTAACCTGTGGTATGGGGATAGGATTACCTTCCTTGGAAGCTGAAAATGTGCTTAAAATCAGTGTTCTGTTTGTAAGAAAGGAGACAATGGGTGTTGAGTGGGCCATCAAAAGGGACTAGGACCGAGTAAAGTCATGTAGAAGATTAAGTTACTCAAACCCCAGGTTTTCACCTCCCACTTGTCTTCAGTCTTCCTTCAGTGACTCAGAATGTCTTTTCATACAAAACATTTTGTATACAAAATCCATTCCCGCCTTAGAGGAAAAGGTGCTTCTTTCTCTTTGCTCCTACTATTAATTCTTCCATGTTACTCCTTATCATAACAGTGTTTGCTTGTGTTTGATTTGGGTAGTTCATCTCGTCATTTCTTGTCTCTATTCAAAACTCAAGCCTCTCTAGTTGACAGTGTTGTTCTGTAATCAGATTCAAGCACTGCTGTGTAATTCTGACCCTAAATACATCTTCTGCTGTTATTCTCCCATCAAACAATTTTCTCTATGCCCTTGGGGATCCATGTTATTTAACTTTTTCCCCTGATTTGCACAATCTTCTGTCTAGGTCTTTGCCTTAACCACTGCCTACCCTTTGAACCCCAATGAAGTACTCTTTCATATCAGATTCATCTCCATTTCAGTGTATCGTGGCTCAAAAAGAGGTAGAATTTTGAATGAAAAGTAGTTTTCACAGGGTCATCTTCAGATTTCATTTTTAATGTGAAATGTTTATTTGAAAATAATAGAACAATCATAACAAAAGAAAAGATAGTCATATAGATGGTTTCTCTTGATTCATTGAGGTGAAAGTTTTGTGCTAATAATTTTCTGGACAATATTGCATGTTTATACCTTAGACCCTAAACAACTGCTGTGAATATAACAATATGCAGTGTGCTGAATATTATTACTCTTCTATTGGCTTATTGTGAAATTGTTTTACTTTAATTTCTTACTTTTCTTCTGTTTAAAATAAAAAATAAAAAAATATATAAAATATGTTCATGGAAAGTGAGGAAAGAATATTTTATCTTAAAGACAGAATTTTGACTAGTGATAAAAAAAAGTTCTGGGGAAAATTTTGATTGGCCTCACATATGTTTCACCTCCACCACCAGATCGACTGATAAAGGTGTGTTACTCAGATTGTCTGACCCAGCATCGTAGGCCTATTCTGGAGCTTGAGACCATGGTTAATTACACCAAACCATATGGACTTGATGGAATCTGTGTAATTCTGCTAAAGCAATACAGGAATTCAATTAACAGAGAAAAGTGAAAATGGACCCCTGGCACCTACTATAAGTCCCTAAGGCACTCTTTGGTTCCTCCTCTGTTCTTACTGCAATTGGTAAATGTCTCAAGAAAAGTGATTATTGCATTATAATTATTTGTTTGTTCTATTCTAGTTGCCCTGTGATTATAATTTTTGTGGGGGTAGAAACTGTTTATTTTCACCTGCATACACCTGCTGTTTAGCATAGTTTGCAATTTCTAACAGTGCTTAGCATATGTTCATTACTGGATTTTATCTAATAATCACTCTCCTGCTGGAGCCTTTATTTTACCTCACTAGTTACTTCTCAAGTCAATATTACATATGCATTTATTATTTAATTTTTTAAAAAAAGAAGGAGCCTTTCTTTTTCCTCTCTCATTCAAATTTCTTGAAATAGATATGTGTTTTCTCTGCCTCTCCTCTTTCTTCTACTCAATGATTAATCCTTTCCTCCTTTTTATTGTCACTAGTTATTGTCTCAAAACTTATAGGTCATTTATCAGACTTGGTCCTTACTAATGACATTGTGCTTGGCATCGGGATCAGCTTTGGCTTTCATTGTTCTCTGTGTACTCTTGATCCATCACCTAAATCTCTGATTGCTTATTACCAAACCATACTGTATCTTTATATAATGTGATGGGCCCTTGGGTATAAATGGTAATGATCTTGCCATCATTAGCTTTTCAACTGTTTGTGCTTTTTCCAATCAAATGTTTTACCTAGATTGTTAGACTAATCCACTAAATGATCTTTTTTCTTATAGGATATACCTTGCCTCTCTATTCAAACCATGGTTAAAAATCTATTGAAGTCACCACTTTGCTTAGGAGCTCTCCCTGACTCTTCATTGCTTGTTAACGTAACTCAATCTGTGGATTAAGTCTGGTCTCCTTTAAAAGCTCCTGGTCCACTGACTGCATTGTTCCTCACACATATGCTGCCTTCCAGGAAATCTTGAATGATTTCTGCATACACGTTTTCCAAACTTTACACTTCTGAATATTCCATTCTTTCTACATGTAATGTGCAGACATTGATTTCCTTTACACTTGTACTTTTCAAGGCACTTCTAGCCAATTCCTTTTCTCCTTGCAGTCTGCCTTCCTGGGCTTTCATTTAGAAGTGATTACTTCTTCCTCTAAATGCTTGGAGCATTTGGATTTGCTAATATGTACTTTTAAGACTCCATGGGACTGCCTTTAGGATGTGAGTCTAGGTTCCAGGTGGGCGGAAAAAAACTGCTCAATGTTTGAAACATCATAGGGTTTGACTCAATAAAGATGAGATGAGTGAATGAATAAATATCTGTTGTAAAACCAGCCCCAAAGGAGCAGAAAGTATTTGCCCGAGAATGCTTCTGCTGGCCACGAGGAACCCAGATGTTGTTCTTAGTACCATGCCAGAAATAATATGTATGTCATCGACTCCCACTGACTGATTCTTGACTCTAATCAACAAGATAAGGGAATCTGGAGCAGGGTGAAACAGGAATATGCAAACCAGCTCCCTGCCCCCGAATTTATCACCTTCCACGGAAAGGAGTTATTAAGAAAAATCTTTCCTATAACCATCCATTTGGGAGGTTACATATTTTCTCTCACCTGTTGTTTTAGTAGAGGTAAGAGTGTAGGCAGAATCAAGCTACCATGGTTATTTAGTGTCACTGATGGCAAAATACTCCACTCAAGGAGTTATATTTTAGATGTGAACCTTATTAGAGATTTTAGATGATAACTTTATTTAACCAGGATAATTTGACAGTAATCCAATTGATTATAGACATCATTTAAATTTCAGAATAAATTGGAAGGGAAGGGGATATGGCTTAGCGGCACAGCACCTGCCTGGCAAGTGCGAGGTCATGAGTTTGATTCCCGGTAGGAAAAAAAAGAATAAATTAGAACTATAGTACAGAGGTATCAGTTTAGTTTTAAAGTTGTAGACCGTTATGGCTGGGAATATAGCTCCATCCCCAGCAGCTCCTGTTGAGATCATCTCATTGGAGGATTTACCTACTGTTCTTCACCCACGGCTATTAATGGAAGAAACCCTGTTGGCCGCACCAGCATGTCAAAGCTGCTTTTGTGACCTGCCAGTCTTTATCTGAGGTTGTTGTCTTCCCTTGTCACAGAGTGCTTCAGACGCCTGTGGAGGTGTTTTCCATCTCTATTCAGTTCCTCTAACAAGGCTTTGCGGCACTGGCTGTGAACCCGCAGACATTCACGACCCTTTTGTCCTGTACAATTTATTTCAGGTTGGCTTTTCTTTCTCCCTTTGAAATTCTCCTTTTCTTGTAGCTCCTTCATGCTCTGTGTCTTTTACTACAATGAAATCTTTGCAAATTTCTTTCCCTTAGCATAGGCTGTCTTTTCTAAGCTTTACACTATGTACTATTGTCTTTTAGTCTCTCATTCCCTTTTCAGTTCTAAATCTGCACATAATTCTATCTTTCTAGTGCTACTGTTACTTCTCTATTCCTAACCACACCTAATTTATACTGACAGCATTGATGTGAAAAGTAACATGCTCCACACATCTCTGTCATCCTTCAGTTTATTCCTGACTCTGTGCTGGAGAAAGGATTTATTTATTTCCCCTTGGGCAGCCTTGCTCTTTGGAAGGTAACCTAGTGTTTGACAGAAGACTTCAAGGAGCTCATGAGCCCAAGAGGCAAGCTGACAAATAAATAAACAACAGGCACATGGAAGTTTTTTTCCAAGTTGTATTTTAAATTTCTGTTTTTTCTTTATTTACAAGATGCCAAGACTGAAGCAAATATATTGTAAACATGCACAAGAAAGAGAGTTGGGCATTCTACTTTTGGGGTTGCAAGAAAAGAAGCTCTCAGCTTTTCACGTAACTTAAAATAATATTCTTCTGATGCTATAATAATTAAGTAAATAGGTAACATGGATTGTAAGGTGTTAGTTCATGCTAGAGTTTTTTTTGGACTGATATAGTTGCTTCTTGTTTTTCAATTACGTTTTTAGAGATTTTTGATGTCTTTTGTTGGACTATGAAGTTCAGCATTTGAAGCCATCAGTTGAATTACTATTAATCAAGTCAGTGGCTCTGAAATACTTATGCAGAAAAAAAGGGCCCCCTTTCATTAGCAGCATGAACTGTTTAGACAGACTCCTCCCAGTCAAATAGCTTATGAAATTGGATGGTAAACCAATGAGTAAATGCTTGTGGGCATGGAACAGAGTTCCCAGTGCATTTCACTCAGATCTATGGGACAGTTAGAATCTGATCTTTTTTCTTTTTAAGAAAAACAGTCCATCCAGTTCAACCATACAAAAGTTAATGCAGATAAAAAGACCATCAGGCATTTATATGAAAGTATAAGATAGATATCTTTTCATCAGGCACTTCTATTTGAAAACTGAATCTGTACTCGTCAAAGAAAAATAAACCTATTAAGATGTTATATATTGTTTAAAGATAAAAGTATTTTACTTTTCTGAAAGTAGAACAAAGGGATTTAAACGTATTTCAAACGGAAAACGCAAAGCTTTAATTCCTTTGTGGACTGGGAAGACAGAGACATTCTGTCCTAGGCGGACTCTGTATAAGTCTAGGACAGAAACGACAGACTCTATGGCCTTAGTCCTGTAGGATTTTAATGTGGCAGAATCCTGTCTGTTCATTTCTTTTCTCTGAGCCTGGATCATGGCTCACAGGTTTACAATAATAGGGGTGTCAACACTAGCTTATGAGCAGTAGCTCTCTTCAGACATTTGCTAATTTATTAGCAAATGTTGAACAATCTGGGTGCAGCAGGCAGATGGGACATGGCATTTACAGAAGAGCCACTCCTTGTGGTATATAGTATTTCATATTGTATTTGCTGTTCATGATGCTCAGTGAATGTGTATTTTAAGAAATGTCCTTTTATGTTCACATGAAATGTTGGAGGTACCTTATAATTTGTGGAATGAAAACAATAACATATTAGATCAAAAGAAATATGTTCTGATAGCAGAAACTGAGTTAATCAACCAGTTCTTTTGACTTTTTGAGTTGCACTATGCATTTTATTGTTTTGTTCTGTTTTTTGTTTGTTTTTGGTACCAGGAATCGAACTCAGGACCTTGGGCTTGATAGGCGCTTGTGCCACTGGGCTATATCCTCAACCATGCACTATGCATTTTAGACTACTTAACAGTACTCTCAACTCTGGACCCACCAGATGACAGTAACAACTAAAAATGTCTCCAGAGCTTGCTAACTATCTCCTGAATGGCATATTTCCTCTGGTTGAGAGCTACCAGTGAGAAAACGTGATTTTTTGTCAACAGAGCTTTCTATTTTCAAGGCTGTTTTGGGAGTTGAGTGGGAAGGATGGCTTCAATTTCATTTTAATCACTAGTAAATAAAAATTAGCTTCCTAGAGCTGCTGCAACTCAGTACCACAAATTGAGCAGCTTAGCAGAAAAGTATTGCCTCAATGTTCTGGAGGACAGGCATCAGCGATCCACATGTTGATGGGATTAGTATCTTCTGAGGTTTCTGAGGAGAATCTGTCCAAGCCACCTCTCCCAGTTTCTGGTAGTGTCACATATCTTGTCTTGTAAATGATGCTCTTGTGCCCTCATATTATCTTCTCCCTATATGTGTCTGTTTCTGTGTCCAAATTTCCATTTTTATAAGGATACGAATCATGTTATATCAAGGCCCAACCTGCTGATCTTCCTTTCACTGATGATGCTGTAAAGAGCCTGTCTCCAGTTAGGATGACATTCTGAGGTACTCTGACTTTTGTTTTTTAAATTTTATTTTAAAGATAGTAAAATCCAACAAAACAAAAACAGAACAAAGCCAATCAAAACAAGGCAGTACAACTGGTACAGAACTTCAAAGCAGGACACTAGGAAAACAATAGCTACTATAGTATATCTTGTTATCTTCACAATAGTTGTCCATTCCATCAGGTATAGCAAAATCAAACCAAAAACAAAATAGAATAAAACCAATCAAAACAGAATATTGAATAAGCCAAAGTGATTAATCAGAATAAAGCAAAAACAGAACAATATTGAGCCTCAAAGACAAGATAGAAAGAAATCCCCCGTATTTGCTATATTGCATACTGTCATCCTCCCAAGAGATGCTCAGACTGCTGGCCCCAGGCCTGCAAAATCCCAACAAACAATACAAGCATTTAGTTGCTTTATGTACTTTAGTTGCTATCAACTTAGCCTGTCTTCTGAACCAGCAGGTTGTTTATGGCAGCAGCGGGGAGGAGGGGGTAAGGTGTTGATTCTTAGCTCATACACCTGTAGACTCATGGAAGGCACTGACTTTTCTCTTCCTGGAACCTGTTGCACTGCTTATCAGGAAGGCTGGTTAGTTGTCTTCTGGTTGGATCCTCCCTGGCCGCAGCATGGCAAGTTCTTGGGATGCACTGATCTTTCTCTTCCTGGAATCCATGCTGCTTGCACTACTTACCAGGAAGGCTGGCTAGTTGTCTTCTGGTTGGATCCTCCCAGACCCAACATGGTGGCTTCTTGGGAAGGGCTGATCTTTCTCTTCCTGGAATCTTATCTGCTCATCAGGAAGGCTGGCTAGTTGTCTTCTGGTTGGATCCTCCCTGACCCCAGCATGGCAGGTTCTCAGGAGGCACTGATCTTTCTCTTCCTGGAATCTGTGCTGCTTGCCCCACTTACCAGGAAGGCTGGCTAGTTGTCTTCTGGTTGAATCATCCCAGATTCAACATGGTGGCTTCTTGGGAGGCACTGATCTTTCTCTTCCTCAGTACTCTGACTTTTGACTCCAATATATTGTTTTTGGGAGGAGGGCACAATTTAATCCATAGCAGTGTGACTGTAACAATTGTGCATTTAGTACTGGAAGTGAGACACTGGCATTTAACCATAAGCTCCTTTAAATTGTACTCATTGGATCATGCATCTGTCACATCTCTGCTTCTTGGAAGACAAAAATGGTAAGATACATTTCATTTGAACCTTCACAGCACCCAGAAGAGCACTTACTGAGGGCTTAACTGAGTAAAGCAGAAGTGTTCCTTGCTGTAGATAGGGAGACAAATTGTTGCTTAAAACTCATTGAAGAGGTTTACATTGGTGAACTTGTCTCTTCTCATTTCACTAGCTCTGTTTTTTTGTACATTCATTTTCATTTTAAATGTAAAATCTGAATGCACAAATACTTACAGAATTAATGAACACACTGAAATAGATCAAATATGTATAATAAGCTGGGTCTCCCATCTTCAATTCTCTGGCCTTCCTCTCTAAAGGGAGAAATTTTTAACAATTTTTTGTTTGTCCACCTGGAATATTTTGTTGCATAAAAATTGTGCTTATATTTTTTCTGTGTACCCTATCATTTAGAAATTGAACATGGATTGCATGGATTTATTAAGAGAAAAATTCAGTTTCAGCAACACACACACACACACACAGTTAAGATTACCATGCAACCAAACAGTAGGAATAACCTAAAGTCAATTTTTTTATTTGCCATCTTGCAAAAAGCCACAGACATTAAAGAATGCAGAGAACAGAGTGAGAGCAGTCAAACTGGCTGCATAAGCCCTCAGGAGGTCTGGATATAGTTGGATGATGCGATAGAGGGCTGGACACGGTTGAGAAGTTCCTGAAGAGCCAAGAACAATGCCAGCAAGTTAGGCTCTTCTTGGGGCCATGGCCAGCAACATATCTGGCTCATGATTCTCCGTAGACATTGACTGGAATGAAATGTTTGACAGTAATCGTTTCCAAGGTACAGGAAGAGCTTCCAAAACCTAAGCGAAGGAGGAGGAAGAAAAAAATGACTGAACTTCTCAGTTACAACTGAACTGCCACAAATTACACAAACTAGAAAATACTAATGAAAGAAACCCGACGTAAGGGTTGATTTAGAATTCAAAAATGAACGTGATGCCATAATTTCAGCAAATGAAGCTATGGTTGCAGTATCTATTAAATTCTTTGAGTTATTTCTTGGTAGAATTTGGTGGATTTATGCAGAATGTTGTTACTAAATTCCCTGTGCAAGTAATAGTAGCATGGGTAGACAGTTCATAGAATTAGGATCAGTGCTCTGGGGAATAAAGATTAGTACTTACCAGTATGCAACCTCACACCTAGAGAAACATTAGCTTTGTGCTTTTATTGACTTAGCTCATATTATCCCAGTCATTTAAGCATAATCCTCAGGTCACACATTGTGGGCAGAAAATGTCATTAAATCCAGTGACGTTTATGGAAAGTTTTAATAAATTACACACTTAAACAGAAAAATGCTATCATTTATTTATTTATTCACATGTTTTTGCATTTTATTTGAAGTGGCGCTCTCATCACATATTAGACCTGTTTCTCTGATGCATTTTTACCAAGCTGAGTAGTAGTGAGCTTTGCTAGCCTGCACTTGTAAAACATTGAGAAAAAATTGTTATTTTCCTTTCTTTCAAACACTATGATCTCTTAGGCTTAGCTTAAAATTTTAGAGCTTGTGGTGGAGTTTAAGTCATGCCTCAAATAGCCTTGAAATACCAGGCTACCTGGGGACTTGTCTTTGAACGTTCTCCCCAGTGCTTAGCAAGAATTAATCAGCACAAGGAATTCACTATACCCAAAAGCTTCAGTTGAGACAGTTTGCTTTTTAAATTTTACTAGTTTTAGGTAAAAAATTTAATTGCTTAGTACCCACTCATAAACTATCGAATTTTCTTCTCCCATGGATTTCCACAGTAACATTTGCTTTGTGAACAACAGTTCTCATAGGCTTCCCACAGCCAATGTGAGCATCCAGGTAGGTTGACAGTGTTGGGAAATGTTTGCTGGCAAAAGTGATTGCTGTAGTTATGAGTTGGCTAGTTAAATGTACAATGTGATAACCTTAGAAAGATGGATGACATGTGTCTATTCTAGAAGCAATTCTTTTGCTTCCATTGTTAGGCTATATTATATAAAATGTCCTCATACAGACTGGAGGGGGAGATGCAAAGTGAGAGAGGAGCTGTGCTGGTGGGAAATGGCAAGAAAGAGTTCAAATGGGAAGGGGAACAAAATGGGGGGAGGCACAGAAAAGGAAGAGAGAAGAAAAAAAGAGACTGGTATAAAAAATGGAAACAGGGAAGGGAAGAAGGGTTGAGGGGTTGAGAGGGGATTGGGGAGAAAAGGAGAATCAAGATACATCATGTACAGGTACAAATTTTCTATGCTGAATGTTATCATTGTATACACTCAAAACATATGAATAAACTTAATTAAAAAAAAAGAAAGGAAATAACTTGCCATGTGGTAGAAAAAGCCACGTGGTGGGAAACCAATATGTGACCCCCATGAATTGAAAGCAGGTGACAGCCATCAAAAAATAAGAAACTCAGGCCTACAATCAGAAAGAGCCAAATTCTGCCCAAAATCAAGGGGGTTGGATAAAGATGGTAATTAATTCCTGGATAAAATCTACTGCAAACTTGTGAGATTGAGCAGAGGACTCAACAGAAATGTGCTAGAATTCTGACTCATGGAGTCTGTGAGACAATAAATTTATGTAGTTTTAGACTGCTAGTGTATAATTTGTCATTCAGCAATGGGAAACTAACATGAAGTGTTCTTACTTAGGAATTTTTGTTCTACTATGGATCTTAAAAATGTCTCAAGTTATATTTGGACAATTAGGACACAATATGCGAGACTAGCTCTTGCTTAAGAAACTCGACATCAAATGTTCATTTTTTTTAATTTAAGGAAATGTAAAGTTGAACATCCAAAGGAGAACAATACAAGGCATTGTTCAGCATTTTGCAAAGCAGGACACTGATATGCTCCATATATTTGAGAGATCTATAAATGGAATACGAAGCTGCATTTCTGACTTTGCTATAAAATTTCGGTGGAAAAGAAAGAAGTGGGGATTAAGGAGAGGAAATCTGTTGGGATTAAATAATTAGGAAAACGTGTGCTTCAAGCAGCTCTAAGGAGTAGTCTTACTTGCCAAATCTTGGGGCAGGCTGGATGTCTGGGGGAGGAGGCCTTAGGGATCCAAGCAAAGGTGCCCTTGAATTTTATCATTCAGTGGCCTGGGCTCTTTTTGGAATGGGGGCTAAAGCTGTTTAAGCTCTAGGCTCAGATGGGGAGAAGATCAGTGGAGAGTCAGCCAAGTGTTCATTTCATTGTTAGTAAAATAGGTTCATAAGAGGTTTTCCAACAGTCAACGTTTTCAGAGTATCAGTTAGTTTCATGACTGCAGTGAGTCACTACCATCTAGAGTACATTAATGCTTGTCTGGAAATGTAATTATCTTGTCAGAGCCTCTGTTTGTTTCTCTATGTTGTTTTTAAACTGCAATGTGTGGGATGATCGTGTTTACTTCGGTTGCTCCCAGAGATCTTGGAGAAAGTAAGGGAGGAGTGAGTGGGCGGGCAGGTGGGAAAGAGCGTTGATGTGATAGACGGCTGGTGGGAGAAAGAAGCACCTGAGATGTGCGGGTAGAACTTTGTGTTTCTGATGAGGAAGCCACAGAATTGAACGAGGAGATGCATTTTTATATAGGCTAGCATGCAAAAAAGGGGAAAAAGAGAGTTGGATGATTATAGCAGAGTAATGGCAAGATGTGACTCAGCAGACTGCAGGCAGGAAACCAGCTTCCTCCAGGTGACAGTGTCTTTATCTGGTGGAAGATAGCATTGGCAGAGGGGAAGAAGGCTCCTTGGAACTTGAAGAGGAAGGAATTGTTGTAATCTGTAAATATTTTGGTGACAGGCTTCTGATGTGGATCTGTATAAGGAAGGAAAGGTGAAGAACTCTGGGCCATGGCCTAGTCCTGAGAGGAGTGCTCATTGTTTTGGAAAGAGGAAAATAATAATGACAAGCAGAGAGCTGCAAAGAGGTTTAGTCACATGGGCAAAGGTGTGTGTAAGTTTGAGACACCAGTGCTGTAATTAATTTCTAAAGAGTAGATGCAAATAATCTAAGAAAAAATTAAGAAGGCGAATTTATTAAATTTTATCGGTATGCTGAGGATGGCTTCCTTAATCTTGCTAGTTGATTTGCTGAGGGAGAAAGCAGGTGAAGGTTTATCAGGACATAAGAAATCAAGGCACAGGTGAGCACAGTGAACATTTGCAATGGACGTAGACCAGGTGGCCGACTAGCCACATTTCACCTTCATCCACTCTTGGCTCCCTGCTTTTTTGTGAAGCAGATGACACACAAATCCAAATAATTACACCTTTTAGAAACTTTAGTAAAATATTTGCCAAAGAGGAATTTAAAATTATTGTCTATTGTGCTGGGCAAGATACTGCATGCCTGTAATCCCAGCACTTGTGAGGCTGAGGCAGGAGGTCAACTGTGAGTTTGAAGCCAGCCTGGGCTACGTAGTAAGACTTTGTCTCAAAAAAAAAAAAAAAAGAAATAAAATAAAAAGAACACATTTGTGGATGTAATTTATCCACACTAGTTTCATCTTCCTTAATTGTAAATTAGTGAGCATTAGATTAGCTATAATCCCTGTAGCAAGAAGGATTTACAAAATACTGAAAAGAGGCTGAATGAGGTATATATGCTATATTCAGGATAATGTATAATTCCCAATTTTAGTTATTCTCATAACATTGCATTAACACCTGAGTGGAAAACAAAGATTTTCCAAACCTAGAATTATTAAAAAGCAGAATTAAAAAGTTAAGATACTAAAGAAAAGTGAGATTTTTGAAATAATTATTTCCCAGAGCAAGAATATAAGATACTTTGAGAGGTGTAACTAGTGAAAAAAAATTGAGGGAAAGTATAAAGACACGTGCATTTCTCAGTATAAATAGTTACAGGATATAGACCAACTTTGTCCACTGTATTTTGCTGTTGGAAAAACACATTCATTTATCCTCTTCATCTTGTTTCTTTCAGTTTGACTAATTCATTAATACCTTTCTGGATATGCATATTTCACTTTCAAGATATGCACCCCATGACTAGCACATTACCCTGGTGATCACACTGAAATTTTAGGTTTCTGTGTACACAGCCTCAGATCTGGCCCTCTTACAGAATGTTCTTTTGCTCTTCTTTCTTCCGGTTTACAGGTAGAGAAAGTCTCCAATTTCTCAGATATTAGCTTTCTCTATTCCTTACCTCAAGATGAATTCTTCATAGGTTCTTAATATCTTCCTTTGTGTTATTGATAATATTCTCCTGCTCATTGCCAGCACTTTTTATGTCTGTCACATCATCAGCCAGTCCATTCACGTTCAATCCCAGCAGAAGGCTTTGTCCCTTACAAGTGTCACTTATTTGCTACCTGGAATTGTTATAAGGATAATTTCAAAGCTGAAAGAACTTGGGAAGAGAGTCTTTTTTCCCTTCTTGATTTAGAAATAAAGAAACTAAGGGATAGAGTTTAATTTTCCAGGTAAGTGGAAAACTTGCATTGGTAAAGAAGAATTAAATTGTAATTATTAACATGCTGGAATTTTATCACTCTCTTAAAGAGTTAGTAATGACATACTATTTCATTTTCAATTTATAATATTCTTTAAGTAAGGAAAATAGTAACAGCCTGCATTTCTTCTCTGTTGCCTAATTCCAACTCCTAACCCCAAATTTTAGTATTTTCTCTACTACCTATAAACCCAAGACTTGTTCCCTGAATTCACTTTTATGTTTGTTTGCTTTGATATGTTAAAATTGCATTTTAATATGTTCTTGGGAATGCTTTATACTGCCTGAGGTCCTATAGCTCTAAAATAAAAAAGCTTGATTGCTGTTTTCAGATATTTGACTGTTAACTGTTATGTAGAAGAATGCTTGCTCTTATAGAATTCTAAAACGTAGTTGAAATTCATTTTTTTATTTGTGTTTTTGTTTTTTTGAGATAGGTCTCCCTATGTAGTTCAGGCTGGTCTTGAATTCACTATGTAGCATAGGCTGGTTTTGCTCTCATGGTGATTTCCTCAGCTTCCTGAGTGCTGGGATTATATGTGTGCACCATCACACCTAACTAATGGATGAAATTTATAAGGATGCCCATTTCAGTTTAAGATTTATTCAACAAGCAAATATTTCTGGTGCCCACTATATATTAGGGAATGGAAATTAAGGAGTAACAAAATTCAGTCCCTGGTTTCCTGCAGTTTATTTTCTGTGCTGCATTAGGAAATCAACTAATAATAGACCAGTAGTGTAATGTCATGTTACAGTGAATATTATGAAGACAAGTGTGGATGGGTAAGAGAATAGAGAATGATTGACAAGTCTCTCTGAGTAGGTAACAATTAAGCAGATACCTGATTGTATTTAGGAAGCAGCCATGCGAAGACCTGGAGGAAGGTTATTTTTGTCAGGCATAGGGACAAATCCATCCTGAATTAAAAAATTAGTTGGGTGTGGTGGCACATGCCTATAATCTCAGCACTCCAGGAAGCTAAAGCAGGAGGATCACAAATCTGAGTCCAGGGTGGGCAATTTAACAACTTAGTGAGACCTTTCTCAAAGAAGAAATAAAAAAAGGCTCAGTGCAAAAGTCCTGGGAATCCCTAGTACTCGAAATAAGGAGAGAGAGAGAGAGAGAGAGAGAGAGAGAGAGAGAGAGAGAGAGATCTATTTCTTTGTGATTTTGTGGGTTCATAATGATTTTGTGGGTTCTTTTTCTTGGAACTGTTCCAGCCCTGGATCACCTTTTGGGTGAAGTAGAGACTTCTACTTCAGTTAAGAAGCTGACCAGTAATGAGGAGATTTTTTTCTAGCTTGAAGATTCTGTATATCTAACCATATGGCTTAGAATTTAAAAGAAATTTGGCAAGAGAAAAAATACAAAGTTCTCTTTGGGGAAGGAAATAATAGAGCTATAGGTTGAAGACTATTTATGAATAACCTTGTTTTGTGTTGTCATTGAAACTCAGAGAGAAAAATAGAGCTAAATATAAAAATAGGATGGGGGAGTGATGAATCAGAAGTTAAAGTAATTTAGGTCATTCAGTTACGCACAGATGCACAGTACTCTCTGAATGATTCAAAAATCATAGGAAATGACTTATGAGAGCTGATACTGAGTTTTGTAAAGGAAGTGATTTTATAAGAAACAATTGTTTATGTTCTGGCATGATGCATCATTTTAAATTAGAAAAGCAGAAATGCTTGAAGGAGGATTTATGGATTTTTTGCATTCTTCTGAAGAAAAAACATTGCCACAGAAATACATTTTCAGTTGTATCAAGTTTTTTGCTTTTATCTTTAAAATCAGGCAGCAAATGAAGCTAATTAGAATATACTTACCGTAGGAAGTGGAAAAAACATCTACTACGATTTAGTGTATTTATCTGTAGCCTTAGAAAAGAAAAATTATTTCAACGATTAAACTGAAGGATATTGATGTTTCTTAGGAAAATTTCTAATTTTTTTTTTTTTTTTTGTGGCACCAGGGATTGAACTCACAACCTCACGCCTGTCAGGCAGGTGCTTAAGCCACAGCCAAACTGCCAGCCCTAGTTTTTTGAGGCAGAGTTGCACTGTGTATTTCAGGCAGGCCTTGTGCTCACGTTGTAGCCCAAGCCAGCCTCGAACTCACAACGCTCCTCCTACCTCAGCCTCCCGAGTGCTGGGATTAAAGGCATGCGCCACCATACCTGGCTCTGAAAATTTCTAGTATTATAACTCGGGGTATAATGAATGCCACGAATGAAGGTAAAAATGCAAGTATATTTTGGCATCAGATTTTGGCAGTTGAAACAGACTTGGATAAACAACATTTGTACTCCATATCCTACTTTAATCAAATAGTTTTGAAAAAAACAAAGAGCTGTATTTTTTATGGATCAGATTTTTTAATGGATCCCTTCCCCTTTAAATTTAGCACTGCTTGAAATCAGTGGAAACGATACACAAAAATTAGGAAGTAACACAATGAGAGAACAGCAAAGAAGAGAGCATTACTGCCACTTAACAGACGAGGACAATTGAGCAACAAAAGTGTAAAATATTTGTCAAGCATAATGTTGTATGTCAAAGGAACGTGCCAAGAATTGGTTTCTCATCTCTGGGCGAACTCTAAGCTAATTCTCCTCCTAACTGACATTAATGGAGACCAGATGTGGTGCCACTGTGGTATATGTGAAATTAGTTCTGCCTACTTCTATTCTGAACACACATGTGTATTACACATGTATGTTTAGCCAAGTCCTCATCCAACATATTTTTCTAGTAGCATAGGGGGATGATGGAAAGAACTTGGGAATGAGACCAAAGAATGATGAGTGAGAGGGGCCAGGGCAATGTGGAGGTGGGGAGATGTCATGCTTTTAGCATGCATGGTTGATAAAATTGTTCCTATTTTGTTTTTGTGTTTAAATGAGGATATTGTCAGGGAGACCAAGGAAGCTAAATTGCATGAACTATAAAAGATACAGAAGAGAAACAGCTGCTCAGAGTCAAATTTGCTCTCAGGACTTGTCTTTCGTGGAGATTCCAGGCCTTCAGTCTAGTGAAGAGTGAGAACAATTTGAACGGTGAGTGAAATGAAACAACTAACAGAGCTACATGGGGACAAGACATTAAAGTTTCACAATTCACAAAATGGTGCGTAGCCTTAGTTTTTCTAGGTGTGTATCCTGGATACCCATAACTGATGTGAGCATAGGAACCTTGTGAAACAGGTGACCTAGTGGGGAAAACTATGTTGAGGACTCATCTCCAGTACATACACAATAACCAGAACTTAGACATTATGGACAAATTGAGACTGTAGAAGAACTAAAGAATGTTTATAAGGACTTTCTGATCTCCAAGGATTTGCAAACACTGTCTCCTCTGCAAAGAATACTTCTTTACACACCTCAGTTGCCTGATAGTTAGTTACCTTTTAGATATTGCTCTAACATTTTCCCTAGAACACGTTCACGACTTTTGGACCAAGTTAGTCGTCCTGTGCATGAATGTATGTGGCTTTTATGGTACATATTGTGATTCTTGTTATTTCCTTGGAGACAGGGTTGGTGTTGGTTAACTGTTGTAATCTAATACCCAGCCCAGCTCTTTTCCAAAGGGAAATGGTACAAATCTGTTGGAGATAGGAGTCGAGGAGACTTGTTGAAAAGGATTAAAGCTCAAAAATGAAGTCAAATTATGAAGGATTGTAAAATCACATTAAGGAGTTGGTTATAGTGTAAAGTAGAGATCATAATCATCCTAAAATGTAGTAATAACTGACATTGCTAACAAATCATGTGAAAAAAATCAATTAGAAATATATTTTATGCCAGGTATCATAAACCTGTGGGATACCATTAAATTTTGTTGGCACTTCATCTTTTTAGGCATTTTCTTTTGATGTTTTATGGAGAGGGATCAGCTGTTGCTGCTGCTCATAAAAGCAGTTCCTAGGATGCTTGGGACATAGAGACTGTTGTGTGCATAGCAGCTTTTGTCTCATTTTTTGTTCTATGCAGCATGTTCTAGGAACTTATTCAGGGGAGTCATTTTCCTTAGTGTCTTGCCCCTGTCACACATTGATTCAGATTCATCCATCTGCATTCGCAGACTCACTGGTAAAACACCCACCACATTGAAAGGATGATAACTACTTGTACTCATTTGATTGAAGATAATACAACTGAAAGTTGTGCTGTTTTAAATGTTCATATAAGTGTAACAGTGAGTACCTTCTCAAGGCTTTGACATGCTTTTATTTTAAAGAACTGAACATTTCTCTGAATTCTGATATTTTAATTCATGCATATTTCTTATGTTTATATCAATCTCAAACGCTTTGTGAGAAGTATCATTGGGTTTTAATTTTTCTAGGGTTTATTATCCTCTCTCATAGGATTTGTAGCCAGCAAATTTTAACCAGCTCTATAATTTCCTGAGGGATATTTTCTTAAAAGGCTCTTGCTAGCGTGGCTTAGGACCAACCACTAAACTAGACATAAATCTGACCTGCTCTTTACTTGACAACCTAAAACAACAATGCAGTTGGTAGGAACAATAGCTCATAAAGGATAAGCAGTCTGGAGTCCTGCTAGCCTTGACACTGGCTGTGAGGAGACCTTAAGGAAGCTCAGAGGAAGTCAGCCTCTGCTGATCCCAGGGCAGGAAAAGAATGCAGAAACAGCAATGTCTGACTGAGTCATTTTATACGCAACAGGAAATATTAGGAAGGATTAAAAAAAGTCACTCCTAGGTACAACCTGTGAAGTGACAGCTGAGATCACTTTGCCTATGGCAAATGTGAGGTAGAATTTTCTCCTTACTCTCTGATGATTTTGAAGAAAAGATAAAATACATTTACATAAATGAAAAAAGAAAGCAATTAAACATTGCAAAATGTGGAGGCTTGAGATTAATAAACATAATATTTCAAAAAATATTAATTCACATGTCTGTAATTTGAACAACTCTGAACTTCACTTTTAAAATAAGTTTAAAAATATTTAAAGAAGGGGAATGGTAAATAAAGAAAAAGAGATGAATAAAGAGATCTATCATGTGTCTTATCAGTGAACTAACTTTTCCCAAATTAGAGAACTTTGACAGGAGAATTAATTCTTGGGCACCATTGTTATACTTTATCTACAGTGAAGTAATGTGTTGAGACATAATCGTAAAGGCAATAAATTTGTTTCCCTACAAGATCAATTTCTATCCGTGAAGAATAAAGACAGTGGAGTGGATGATACCCATTGTATTAGTTTTTTATGGATACCATGACAAGTTACTATAACTGTGGCTTAAATGTATTCTCTCCTAGTTCTGAAACCTGAAATCAAGGTTTTGGTGGAGCCACAGAATCTGAAGGCTCCAGGGAGGAGTCCTTTGCCTCTTCCAGCTCTTGGTGGCTCCTGGTGTTCCTTGCTTGGTGGCTACATGAGCTCAACCCTACCTCCACTTCACAGGACCACTTTCCTCTGTCCTTGTGTCCTTTTGTGTCTCGTATAAGGACATTCTCATTGGACACAGGGGCCATCCTCCTCTGAAACTTCAACTGGTTTTATCAGCAAAGGTGCTATTTTCCAGTGAGACTGAATCCTGGGGTTCTTGATGGACAAAGTTTTGGGGGAAGATTAGTCAATTCTTTACAGCAATTACAAATAAAATCTTTCAAAAAGATACATCTGAATATTTTTTGTGATCTAGCCTATTAGGACTTTAGGTCACTGTTCCAAAAGTGTTTATCTCATACTTAAGGGATTCTTGGAACCAAGAAAAAAATTAACTTCAAAGTATAAATATTAAAAAAATTAAAAACAAACGTTCCTTAAAATAATAAATGCCTCAGTTTTCTAAAATCAGATAAAATTTTTTTTCCAAAAGCAATTACATTTGCATACTTTCCATTCTCTCAACTGTTTGTTGGACCTTTTCATGAATTTTTAATTTTAATTTTAGGGAGAATTTTCCACCAACACTGGTAATCTTTTCCTTTATTGAAATAGATACAATAAAAAGAATAGCCCAGTGAAAATTTTACCTTCTTATATCTTTGTCTATCTGAATATTTTCAAGACAATTATAAAAAAGTTATGATGATTAATGTAGTTCTTTAAAAGTACACTTTATTCATTACATAGTTTGAATATTGCATTGCTACTTTCTATGTTGATATTGGAACAATATTTTATAATAATTCTTTATTATAAATGTAATACACAGTGTACAAAACTGTGAGTATATTTTTCAGAGGAATATTGGTAATTTCAACCTTGCTGTTTGTTAGTGCAGTCTATGAAAGTCATTTCAAAACTTAATTAAGATAAAAATGCCTGATCTGAGGTTTTTTTTTTTTTCTTTTTCATTCACTTAAGATTTTTATCTCTTCATTTAGTGTTGCTCATATTTGGTTCCATTAAACAGGTACTAACTATATGAGTTGTCTTTAGGAAATTGATAATTGTTTAGTTAACAAGACACTGAGCTTTTTAAATAGTTTTATTTTGAAGAAATAATGCACATATACATTTTTGCTGAGAACATAAGTATGAATTGTTACTATAAGATATTTCTCAGATTGTGAGACTATTTGCCAAACATCAGAATTGAAAATAATAATTTTTCTTAAATGTTCAAAATAAACCTTTGTGACTGGGGTAGTGGCTGAGTGGTAGAGCATTTGCCTGGCATGCTCAAGGCCTGGGGTTCAATCCCTAGCACTGTAAAAAACAGAATAAAATAAGTCTTTGTATAAAACTCTCAAAACTGATTTGCTACCTATTGTAATATGTCTAGAAAAGGACATGGTAAACTCTTTGTGCTTCATATATTTTGTGCCAAGTGTGCAGTTTTAAATATTTGATGAATAATTTCAAGGCCACTGATTAGAAGCATTGTCTTAGACAGACACTGTGAGTGCATGGAAATCAATGGATAGTAATGATTTCAAAATCTCTGAGAAAGAAAGTTTCTCATTGAATTTCCTAAATTTAAGCAATGAGTCAGAAGGCAGTAGTCTGGTCAGTTCCTTCTTTTGGAAATACGGTTATTAGGACCAATTACTAACTTGACAGTATTTCAGACTTTCATGAAAGAGCACCAGTACTCTGGGATGGGTCGTCTCTGGCCAGTTTCCCTTGACATTTTCTCTGGAGAGAAAGACCAGATGAGAGATAGTAACCCACTAATGCCGTGGGCCTGGTCAGGACAGCCTCCTGTGCTCATCAGGAACTTGAGTGTGATACACACAGTCCCTGGCCTTTATGCAAGTTATGCGGCCAAAGTTCTCAAACTTAGGAAAGTTCTGAGGAGTCCTAGATGCCAGCTAGGTGGCTCACAAATGGCCCAATCATTGTCTTTTAAGGGTTGAGGACTTGACTGTCACAACACTGTCTAGATGTGGAGGTGTATCAGGCCATCTTACTACTACAACAAAATAACTGAGACTGAATGCTTTATAAATAATAGAAATTTATTTTGTTCAGTTCAGGATGCTGGGAAGTACCAAGATCCAGGTGTCAGAAGATGCAGTGTCTGGTGAAGGCTGCCCCTGTTTCCAAGATGGGGCTAGTACCGTGTTCTCACGTGGCAGAAGAGATGGAAGGGGAAAAATGTCCTAGCTTGTACCCACCATTCCTTTGATAAGACACTAATCCATTCACTTTCCAAACGGCCCCACTCCTAACACCAGCACAAAGGGGATTAAGTTTCCACACGAGTTTTGGAGGGAACACAGGCTCACAGATCATAGTGGGGTGATAGTTTGGGTGTGGTAGGAAGGGAGAAGGAGCCAGATAACTTGCTTTCACAGCCAGAAAGGCTCACGGAAGACAGGATAGTTACAGAGTGAGGTGTGTTATTAAAAGCCTCAGGCAGGAAATTAGAAGAACCAGGGCGGCTACTGTCCTGATCCTTCAATTTACAGCTGCGATTTTTAACAAGTCATACATAAACATTCCTGGCTTTAGGTCTCTGCTCTGATAATCATGAGTTTAGGTGCTGGGTTTCTTTTAGTGCTAGAGAGATAAGAGTCTACATTTCTGAGATTTTGTGTTTGGAATATGAAAGTAACTATACTGACTTCCACCTGGCAAGGAAAACTAATTATTTGTTGATGATAGGCTCTCTTGTGTAACAGAAACAGGTCTTGTTCAGGTTGCATTCTCCAGGCAGTAGACTTGCTTGCCAAATATCTGAGACCAGAATCCAGATTCCAGTCATCAGGGACGATTCTCCACTTGAAGAGTACCTGGAGCAAATGCCTTGTACACCACTTGGCATATTTTGGTCTCTATCTCTGGAGCCTTTGGCTGCTAGTTTTGTTCTAGCTGCCACTGTGGCAACCAGCTCTGTGTAGACTTGTTGGACTTTGGGAAACTTAAATGACACTGTCCTCTTGCATACTGACACCCAGTGGCTGCAAACTCATGGACAGATGGAACTAGTTTGCATCTATTTAAGCACACTATTCGTTCCTGTTTTATTATTAGTTTACTAGAGGATCACAATTAACAATCACCATTAAACAAAACTGGATTTTCTAGATATCATGATAATAAGCAATGAAATAATAAAAACAAACAGATTTCAGACTACCATTCCTAATAGCGCAAGTTTGGCTTTGTTTAATACCATGTTCCTTTAATGACATTTACTATTGTTTACTTAGAATAATGTCAGAATAAGCAGCCTTATTTTACTGTTCAGTTTATATAGTTGATGTTACTAATATTGTGACATGAAAATAATTTGATAGTTTTATTAAATACAGTTGTGTTTGCAAACGGTTTCTTTGGGCTTTGAACAAATTTGGGGGAAGGTGGAATTGCCGAGGCTGGCTGGCGAATGCAGCTAGCTGTCACTGCCACGACAGACAGCATCAGTGTGTAGACAAAGAGCACATGCAAACCCACAGGGACGAAAACAGCAATAGGAAAGAAATGGATTTTTATACCTAGACAATTGAAAATGAGGAGAATGTATCATATTGAAATAAACTTATAGTGAACCTCGAGAGAATTAAAAATGATGGGAGAATTTTCCTGTGATGTATGCCCTGCCACAGAACACCAGCCATGACTAACCTGTACGACAGAGTAGAGCCAAAGTGCCTTTGAGAAAAACTGAAGTACAGTGAGGGAGACCTCTGTGAGTGGAAGGAACGAACTGAGTCTTGCGGGGAAACAGCAGCACAAAGGAGGAAATGAGAAGGAAAAGGAAGCGTTGCTTGTGAGTGCAGGCAGGTTCCATATTTCAGGAAATAAAGTAAAACTTCACATTTTGCTGAGACATCAAGAAGGATGAACAGGGAGGAAAGTAATTGGATTTGGTAGTTAGGGTGGCAGTAATTTGGATGCCGCAGAAGCAGGTCATCAACTGTTAATGCTGTGCAGATGTGAATTGAGGTTAAGGGAGATCCTCGTTCAATGAGTTTAGTGATCAAGAAGGGTCATTTCTTTTGGTTTCAATTTTGTAAGCCTTTTTATTGTCAAACATAACATATACTCAGAGAAACACACAAAATATAAATGTACGGTTAAATAGATTAAGATGAATTGAACAGTCATGTAATCACCAAGGTCATTTTAAAAATGAAGGGATAAAAGCATCAGGTATCACAAAATAAATCAGCAGCAAGGAAGATCTTGAAGTTGTATGAAAGACAAAGGTGTAGGATTTGGAAAAAATCCCAAAGGAGCTTATAAAGAATGGGATTAAAAATAAATGTATGGATTACCTTTGGGAAGAGACGTCTTTTTCCCCTTGAGTATAGAAAAGAAGAAAGGGAGTGCAAATATTCAGTGAGTTTTTATAGGCAAAGTGAGGGGAGAGAGAGAAAGAGACAGACAGACAGACAGACAGAGACAGAGACACACACACAGAGAGAGAGAGAGTGAGTGAGCGAAAGAGAGAGAGAGAGAAAGAGAGAGACAGAGAAAGAGAAGTTGAGGGGGCTTGTTTCATATGGTTTACATTTTGTTGGTAAAATAGAAAACGAGGACATCTGCTTAGGATAAAAGGTTAGGGGGACACCTGAGTATGTAAAGAAAGTACAAGAGATTTGCAACAATGATTGTGGGGAAATGGTGTGGAGCATTACATCAACATGGATACAGTGGTTTCTGAGGAGCGATGTGTCCATCTGATCCTGAAGAGCACGGTCCTGCGGTTCAGGTCTGGCCTTTGCTTTGGCAACATCCAAGATCCCAGGCCGTGATCACGATGCAGGACTAATAGGTAGCACTCATGGAGTGACCAATAGTTTGTAAAATACACACACAGATGTTCTCTCATTTGGAATGTACTGGTAGTCCGTATAAACCAAGGTTAGAAACAGGCAGGGGAGTATTATGTTGCAACTTCAGGACAAGCTAAATTGTCTCCAGTGTTCAGAAAAACCAAGAAAACCATGTCAGAGTGTGAAAGTTAGAGTTTTGTGGTTAGAGGGAATTGCTATTGATTGATTGATTGATTGATTGCTGTGTGACTTAATCCCAGGGTCTTTGCACTGAGCTACATTCCCAACCCTTTTACAATTTTTTATTTTAAGAAGGGGGTCTCACTAATTCACTAAATATCCCAGGCTGATTTCAAACTTGTAGTCTTCCTGATTCAGTCTCTCAGAGTGCTGGGATTACAGGCATTTGCCATCACACTTGGCTCTCCTTTTATTTATTTGATGATGTATGTTATGCAAAAGAAAGAAAATCTAAAACTTCTGTCTGGTTAGATTGTTTTATCAAAAGCAAAACATAAGTCTTACTTTTATTTATTTCTGCAGATAATTTATCATGTATTATATCATTGTATTTTAGTTATGTCTATCTTTAGGTTTTGAAATGTTAGAATATTTTAAATTTTTTCTTTTCTATGATAACCTAGTATTTCTAGATTATCTTTGATCAAATAAATCATAGCCACAACTGTATCTTTATCTGAATATACTTATGTCCATAGTTTTATCTGTACTTATATCTACTTATATATCTATTTTTGATTGACCTTGCACTAAACCTATACATTAACTTAGCATATATAACATTTATATTCAAAAATATAATTACAACCATTATTTCTTTAAGTAAAATTGGAAGTTTCCTTAATATTTTAGTCCATATTAATTATGTTTTATGTGTGCATATTTAAAAAATGTGGACAATTTATTAAATTCTCCTTTCTTTGTTCTCTTTTCTTTCTTTTTTTTGTTTTGTTTTGTTTTTGTTTTGCTATGCTAGAGATTGAACTCATGGCTTTTCAAGTGAGCTACATCCCAGCTTTCTAAATTTTCTATTTTTGATATATGTTTTATTAAGTCACTTGCTAAGTTTCCCAGGCTAAGCTTGAATTTGAGATATTTCTGCCTCAGCTTCACAGATGGCTGGAATTACAGGCATCATTTTTATCAACTACATTGGTAAAATGGCTCTAATAGTATAATCAATGTTTGAATTTTCTAGGTAAAAATCATAAAGAAAAATTATTATTTTCTCTCACAATGTTGTTTCATTTATTTTGTAGTTGCATTTTTGAATTGCCACTTATAGGATCAGAATTGTAAAAATTATACTTTTTTGTTTTCAAATGTATGTATATTTCTTTCTTTTTTCCCTCTTTTCTTTGTGGTGCTGGGTATCAAACCTGAGGACTTATGAATGATAGGCTATTGGGTTACACCACCAGCCACAAGTTTCTATTTTTATTGAATGGAAATGCCTTTAAAATGATGATTCCACATTTAAAATAGATATTCTTTATTAAAGATTATTGCAAATGACTGTATTGGGTGATTTACTATCTCCCCCTAAGTCCTCATATACTTTTGATGGGGCCAAGTTATTGGTTTGTTATTGGTTTGTTGTCTGGCATGGGGATTGGCAATGTGAGTGCTGCACCCACCCAGGGGTGGAGCCGACATACAGTGTAAATGAGGGACCTTCCTCTTGCTCGCTTCCACCTCTCTCTCTCTCTTTCTCTGGAATGCGCCTTGCTGCTTGCAGCTGCCATGAATGGCAGCCCTGCCATGCCATGCTGTGTTGGAGCCAACTAAGTATGAACTGAAACTCCCGAGAAACTGTAAGAAATAAACCTTTCCTTCCCTAATTTTGGGTGTCAGGTATTTTGTCTCAGTAACGAGTAAAAAGTAACTAAGACAGAATTTGGTACCAGGAGTGGGGCCATTGCTGTGACTATTCCTGACCATGTGGTTCAAGAGCCTTTGGAAATGGCTTGTGGGAAGAGTTTGGAAAGGTGCGGAGATGTTGCCTGAATGCATAGAACTGGAACAGCTTAGGCTGTTCTGTATGGGAGATTCTGGTTAGAGCTCAGGAGACCAGAAGGCTGATAGAAAGCTTGCTGGTAAAGACCCGGCTTGGGAGGTTTCTGCTGGGAAGAAGGACTGCATTGGGTGTTGGACTCCATACGACATGTGTTACAGCTTGGCAGAAAATTTGTCTGTGTTCTGCCTGTGTCCAGAGACTTTGCCTGAGAGTGAGATTAAGGGTGATGGACTAATTAGTTTGGTGGAAAAAATTTCTAGGCAATCTAGTGTTGAAATGGTGGCCTGGCTTTTGTTGGGGGCACTTAGCCAGATTTATGTTGGGAATAAAGAGCAAGGAGCCCAGCATGGTGATTTAAAATCTTGTGAGTTTGGCCAGGAAGCTGTGAACTTTAAAGATGGAGCTGAGACCTTGATTGCTGAGAAGGAACAAAAGACTAAAAAAGATGGCCTGGGGGCATCCTGGAAAGCAGCAGGCCTCCACCCTTTGCAGCCTCAGGCCTTCAAAAGTGAAAGAGTTTGCTCGGAGGAAAAAGCCGCAGAGTGCCTTGTCCCAGAGTGGTGACAAAGGCCACAGGAGGTTTCAAATGGTTCACAGCTGCACCAGGTCCCAAAATGAAGGTGGCCACGCCAGATTCCAGAATGGTGGCAGCATAGAGAAGCTGTTCCTCACAATCAGGTTCAGAGAGCTCAGCAATCCAGGCAGTCAACCCCTACAGCCAAGAGAGAGGAAAACCTGGCTACTACTCCAGCCTACAGCAGACCTTGGCAGCATCCATGTGATGCTGGTTTTAAGTACAAAAAAAGGCTAAGGCAGCTTCTGCCTCATCTGCAGAGAGCAATGTGTAAAGATGGAAGGGTGAAGCCAAGGAACATGGATCATCCAAGGAAAGTTATGGAAGTTAAGACCCCTGAAAGTGCCACAGGTATGGAATCACTGAAGCCTTTTGGAGCTTGCAACCAGATTGCTTCAGATGCTGAGCAGAGAACTCCAGGACTTAATGTTTGCCCTGTTGGATTTTGGACTTGCTTTGGTTCCAATGCTTTGTATTCCCATTTTTAACTTTTGGAATGGCAATGTTTATCTTGTGCCTTTTATGTTAGAAGTGCTTAACCTCATTTTCATTTGTACAGGGGGTTACAGTTAAGAGTTTGCCATAGATCTCGGAGGTGATTTGGGACTTGGACTTTTCAACAGTGCTAAAACTGTAGGACTTTGGCAACTCTTGGAGATGGACTACATGTCTTTTATATTAAAGATGTACATGAGTCCTTGGGGGCCCAGGGGTGGAAGGTATTGGGTTATATACTATGTCCCCCCAAGTCCTCATATACTTTTGATGGGGCTGAGTTATTGGTTTGTTATTGGTTTTTTGTCTGGCGTGGGGATTGGCAATGTGAGTGCTGCACCTGCCCAAGGGTGGAGCCGATATACAGTGTAAATGAGTTGGGTCTTCCTCTTGCTCACTTTCACCTCTCTCTCTCTCTGGACTGTGACTTGCTGCTTGCAGCTGCCATGAATGGCTGCCCTGCAACACCACACTGCCTTGGAGCCAACTAAGTATGAACTGAAACTCCTGAGAAACTGTAAGAAATAAACCTTTCTTTCCCTAATTTTGGGCATCAGGTATTTTGTCTTGGTAATGAGTAAAAAGTAACTAAGACAATGACATATGGGAATTTATTAGCTAACTCTTTTGGCATGATTCAATCATTTTAGAAAACCACTCCTGGTCAAGATCATATGAAAGAAAAGCCATAAACAGAGACATTCTTTTAGCTGCCTATTCAGTGACTGTTTGGACTTAAGGACAAAGGGGCTCTGTTTAAGATTTATCCACTGCTTGGACTTAGGACTTTTTTTTTTTTTTTTTTTTTTTTTGCACAATTCTGAACATCTTGTCGATAGAACCTGTCTTAGTTACTTTTCTCTTGTTGCTGGGACAAAATACCTGATGCCCAAAGTGAAGGAAGGAAAGGTTTATTTAGCTCACAGTTTGTGGAGTTTTCAGTCCATACTCAGCTGGTTTCAAGGCAGAGTGGCACATGGCAAAGGGCAACAATTCAGGGCAATGGAAGACAGCAAAAACAACAACAAAAAAAGGGGATGAATGTGAGTGAAGATTCTGTCCCTTATATTGTATGTAGGCCACACTCACCCTAGGGTGAGTGTAGCACTCAAACCCATAATCCCAGCATTGGACCATGAATCAATCACAAATTCTAGAAACCTGCTCCCATGAGCACATGAGTCTTTGGGAGGGACATCTAGACCCAAACCATAAAAGAACCTTAAATGTCTCTTTTTTCTGCATAGTGCAACTTGTTATAGTGATTTTTGCTGATTGTACTGTACAGTACTGTAGTTTTATGTTGTGTTATGTATTACAGTACTGCATGTTATGCAAATAAAAGCAAAGTCAACAAGGTAGAGTTTATTTTGAGTATTTCTTTGTTCTGAATCTGGTAATGTATGCACAATATGCAACTCCTCGTGTAGCAACCAACTCATTTAATGCCCTAGGCTCAGGAATGGAACTTCAAATGAGTACTGTGTGCCTATCGTACATTAGGCACACTCACTTAGCATGTTGTGCAAATAAACACAGCAATAATGAAAAGACAAATATCTTCAAAATATGTATTATTTCTATAAGGTCTGATACCGAGGAAAAATAAATTGCCTGACATTATTTAGATATTGAGTCAAAATAAGCAACCTTGGTACCAAAAATATATATGGTTTGTCTGTTTTGTTGCAGAAGGGAGTGACTTGGAGCAGGGTTTTGTGGAGTCGGTTGATCACACATAATACAGACAGAACAGCTGTGCCAAAGGGCCAGAAATATTCATTGGTGGGCTTTTTTTATTGGACTGGCTTCTAAGGACTATTTGCTTCAAACAGTCCCTCAGGTGATAATAAAACTGATTCATTTGGAGCTAAATAAATTTTTCAGGTATAAGCAAACTCTCTAGAAGTGATTTTACCTTTGAAACTACTGGATGTGTAGAACTGTCTCTATTATATGGGTGTATGTATTTCTCAAGGGTTATCTATACGCTTCCAAATCTCAGGAAACAATTGAACTGTTAATTATCACTGTTATTCCTCTGTGATTGTTTTATGTGTTTAATTTTTTTCTTACAGTCTTAGCTAATAACCTCCTTTACTGCATACTTTCTATCTTCCAAGATATTTACAGCATAGATGGACAGAGAAGTGGCTCCATTAATGCCAGTTTCACTGTCAAGGATATTTGGCATTTCCAGTGATTTTTACAGAGTCAAGCAAGTTCATGGTTCTGAGCTATGTTAGTAGTATTTTAGTTTCATTAGTTCCTTGCAATGATCTGCAGAAGCTTCTTTACGAATGAGCCAAAATTGCACATTCAAAACACAGCTTCCAGCAATATCAACTGTGAAATCAATGTAAGCCTGAACAATTCATGGAAGCTGCAAAGATGCCAGGAAAGTGGATGTGAGGAAATATAGGAATAGAAGCTTTATTGACTTGCTAAATATCATATTGAGGTCGCATCATTTTGCAAACATGATTATTGATGAGCACTTTCTATATCATTGTTATAGTGTAAGACAGCCAGGATTTTCTGACTCATTTTTATCCCTTCCTTTTCTGACATGTGAGAAATCAATATTGCCAAAACCCAGCTGATGGGATGATTTGGTGCTGGTTGCTGTATTTATTTTAAAGTCTATTGGTCAGCATGTGTTCTTAAGAAAAACAAATCATTTTCATTGAACATATTTCATTTGATAATATGATGGCTAATGCAGATATTCCTTGTTCAATGGCTTTGTGTTCAGTGACTGTTCAGACTTAATGACCAAGGTAAGTTATTTAGACTTGAGACCCACTGCTCAGACTTATGACTCATTTTATTTTATTTTACAAATCCATTTTATTCAAGGATAAAAAGAAAGAAAAAAGAAGAAGAAGAAAAAACCTATAACAAAATTGCAGAACATGTCAAGAGAAAAAAAATTCAAAACAAGGTAATAGGAGGGCCACAATGGTTAGTATAATGCATATAGTTATCTTTAAATTAGTTACTCAGAGTACAAGATACCGGCATTTAATTGTCCAAACAAGACTAGCACAAACTTTTCTTTTCAATGAACTAAGAGAAATTGGTAGCGAAACTATCTTGACTATCTTTTTTTTCTTATTTTTCCCTTCCTTCTTTTCTCTTTTCCCCCATCCCAGTTTCTCCATCCTTTTGAACAGCTTCTTTCCATTTTACAATATCTATTGTACATTTTGGATCTTATTTACTTTCAGTTTCTCACTCTAGGGAAACATGATGTTTGCACATGTGCATCTAATTTATTTCACTTATGTGTATGGTTTTGAGTTACATCTATTTACCTATAAAAGTGTCAAGCTTATCCTTCTTTATGGCTAAGCAGTATTTCTCTTTCTCTCTCTATCCATATGCACTTTTTTTTTTTTTTTTTTGGTACTGGGAATCAAACTTTTGACCTTGTGTTTCTAGGCAGGCGCAGTGCCACTGAGCTATATCCCCAGCCCAGGATTCCATTATATATATAAACAAACCATTTCTTTTTAAATCCACTCCTTGCTTGATGGGCATTTGGGTTATTTTCAAGATCTAGCTATTACAAATTGTGTTGCTGTAACCATTGGTGTGAATACATTGCTGTGTATGATGTTTTAAATTCTGGGAATATACTCAGAAGGTGAATAGCTGCATCCAATGGGACCGCCAATCCTAGTTCTTTGAGGAATTTCCACACTGATTTCCAGAGTGGTTGCACCAGTCTACACTTCCCATCAACAGCGGAGAAGACTTCCTTTTCCCCATGGCCCCTCCAGCATTTGTTATTGCTTTCTTGATAATAGCCATTCTTTTGAAGATGAGATGGGATCTCAGTGTCATTTTAATTTGCATCTCTCAAATGACCAGTGATACTGAACAGTTTTTCATATATTTATTTTCTGTTTATATTTCTTTATCTGAGAAATCTGTATTCATCTCAGATTTGTAGTTTTGGATTAGGTCTTTAAATTTGGGAGATCTGATTTTTTTGAGTTCTTTGTATGTTCTTGATAGTAATCCTTTGTCTGAGGAACAGCTGGCAAACATTTAGGGGTTGTCTTTTCACTCTGTTGGTTTCTTTTGCTGTGCAAAAGCTTTTTAATAAGATGAGATCTCAGTTGTTGATTCTTTGTGATAGTTCCTTTGTTATTGGGGTTTTATTCATGAAGTCTTTACCTACACTTATGTCTTCATGAGTTTTACCTACTCTATCTTCCAGCAGATTTAATGTTTCTGTTTTAATATTTAAATCTTTGACCCATTCCAAATTTAGTTCAGTGCATGGTGCAAGATATGGGTCCAATTTTAATCTTCACCATGTGCAGAACCAGTTTTTCCAGCACTTTTTATTAAAGAGACTGTCTTTCTGCCAGTGAATGTGCTTGGCACCTTTGTCAAAGATAAGGTGGCCGAGTATGTTGGGAGTTGTTTCTGTATCTTCTAAACTGTTCTATTGATCTTCTGGGTTTTTTTTTTGCCAGTACCATGCCTTTTTTTTTTTTTTTTTGTCATAATAGCTTTATAATTTCGGGTCAGGGATTGTGATGCCCCCTGCTTTGCCTTTGTTTCCCAAAACTGCCTTTGCTATTCTAGGTCTCTTCTGGTTCCAGATGAATTTTAGAATCATTTTCTCTAATTCTGTTAGATATGCTGTTGGAATTTTGATCAAAATTGCATTATATCTGTATAACAGCTTTGAAAGTATGGCCATTTTCACTGTATTGGTTGTTCCTACTCAAGAGCAATGATACCTTTTTATTTTCTGCTATCCTCGTCAATCTCCTTTTTCACAGTACTATAGTTTTCAACGTAGAGGTCTTTTATATCCATCATTAGATTAATTCCTAGTTATTGCATTTTTTGGTACACTTTGTTTATGCAGTACTGTACTGAAATTTTTGCTGATTGTACTCTACAGTACAGTGCTGTAGTTTTGTTCTGTTATACATTACAGTACTTCATGTAAAAGTTATGCAAATAAAACCAAGGTCATCAAGTTGGAGCTTCCTTTGACATTTCTTTGTTCTGAATCTTGTAATATATGTACTATATGTGGTTCCTCATGTAGTAACAAATTCACTTAACAACCTGGTGGCAGGAACAGAACACAGTCCTTAAATGAGGAGTGTCTGTAGACTTATGCCTACGTTTATAGCTCAAGCTCTTAACTCAGTCTGTCTGCTAGCATTTCCCTTCCCCCTGTCTTAATCAGGAGTAACCCTTGTTTCACGATTCCTTTTGGAGCCCTGTCCCTTTAGCACACTCTGTGCTTGGCCCCCTCTCAGCTCTAACTACCTGCCCACGTTTGCAGACGCTGGCGCGGTTTTCCCTTGGCCCCATGCATTCTGCAGAATTGAACACTGTTCTGCACCTCTCTTTTTAATGGCCTAGGAGCCCTCCTTCAGTTTACTGCTCTCTGGGGCTTCTTGAGAAGTCTAGAGTCAATCCTTACCATCTGTTTCTGAATTGTTTCAGTATCTTCTAAAATTATTTTCCTTAATTAAAATGTTATTTATATTGGAAAATCCTTGCAGAACTGACATTAACCTGTCTTAGTTATAGTGGGGTATTTTTATAAATTTATAAATTTTGTATTAGTACATCATTTTAGAAAAGTAGATATTTCATACTATGCTCATAAGTGAGATTGTTTCAGCATGACCTAAGCAGATTTGGGTGGGAAAGACCACATCTGTTTCATGAAATAAATGAAATAATTTTGGTCTATTTTTCTAGGTTTTATAATAATGTATTACAAGGACATCATCAGTTTGAAATTTGAAAGAGTTTTTAAAGGGCTTGTAGGGTTTAATTGAACTTCCTTTTCCGACAGTGTTTGAAAGTAGTTCTTGGATGACTTTTATTTTGTTACTTAAATAAGTCCTTTGTAAGGTTTTCCACTTTGATTTCATAGATATTCAGATTAAAATTTACTAGAAATTTTTCATTCTTATTTTGATTTTCAAGTTTGTTAAATTTATGTGTGGTATTCTTTAAATTTTAACCCATAAAATTTTGTTATGACTCTGGCAAACTTTAATTCTGCCATTTGCTAAGTAATAAGAAAATATACATTTCCAAAATTTTTGATAAAAATGTTTTAGCTGTACCCTATCATATTTATGTTCAAAATTTGCAATTTTTCTAAATACTCTGGGTTTTTTCCTTCAGTTAGGTTATTTTGTTAAATATTTTAATACATTCACAATGTTTTTTAATTTTGTAAGATAGTATATTATCAATGGATTAAAAGTAAGAATTAATATATGTATATATGATATTTAATTAGATTTTGTATGGCTTACTAAATGGTTATTTCATGCATACATGAAAATTAGATGCATTCCTTGTTTTTAGTTGACCTTTAATATGCATTGATTTTTATTAAGTGTAGTTCTCATTGTTTCTTTTTAATATGAAAGTTTATTAATAATGAGCAAATTTTAGCTATAATTATATTTTTATATTTCTTATTGCATTTCTAATATATTTTAATTAATATAATTTCTATACTAATCATCTCATATTAGTTTCATGTATTTGTCTTTCCTTTATCTACAGTTATATTTAATGTTTTTATCTGCATAATACATCAGATGGTCAAGACTAATTTAGCTTTACATCGCATCTTGTTTGTAGTGTTTCTTTGTCTCATCAGAATATTGTTGGCTTTTTGCAATCTTTGACCTTTTAATGTTAGAATTTAGAAATTTGTAGTCGTAATTACTCTGCATGATCAAATGTGTGACATTCTGCAATAGATGAGCTCCAAGAATATAAAAGAAAAATTATTTGTAATTTATGAAACTAAAAGCTAATCTGTGGGTGTTCTAAACATAAGACATCAATTGCTCTGGAGGAATAGGTTTACATTTACATCTAGTAAAAATAAAATATAAATGTCAAGAATAATAAAGCATAGATATATGAAGTATGTTTTAATAAAGTATAAGTTAATAAAGTAGTATTTATAAAACATATGCTTCTTGGATGGGAATTACTAAATTTTTTTTCAAAATTTATCAGCATTCTATGCCATTAGACAAAAACCCTATAAGTGTACTATAAACAGTGAATATCTCGAAGTATGTGTTTTATGCATCTTAACTATTACTGATAAATAACAAATTTCCATCTCCCTGGCTGGAGGAAATGCTAAATTATCTCTCTCTTCTCATTGTAGAAAATGATAACCACAAGTGTTCTGTATAACTGAAATTGAACTCATAGTAAAATACCTTCAACAAAGAAAGCTTCAAACAGGAGCAGCTTCAAGGCAAATCTTACCAAACATTTGAAGAAGAAAAAACATCAAGCATACACGACCTTTTCTAGAAAATTCAAGAGAACCAACTCATTTTATGATGTTAGCATTACGCTGATTCTAAAACCAAACAAGCACATCATAAGAAAAACAAAACTAAACTTAGCAAATCAAATTCAACAATATAAAATAATGATAATACAGTGTGACCAATGGGTTCATGTCAAGAATACAGGACTGGTTAAACATTTGAAAAGCCAGTCTTTAAAATTCACTTCAAAAGACTGCCGGGCGTGGTGGCGCATGCCTTTAATCTCAGCACTCGGGAGGCTGAGGTAGGCGGAGCGTTGTGAGTTCGAGGCTGTCTTGGGCTACAACGTGAGCACAAGGCCAGCCTGAACTACATAGTGTGACCCTGTCTCAAAAAGCTAGGGCCGGGAGTTTGGCTCAGTGAGTTAGATCCCTGGTGCCACAAAAAACAAAACAAGACAAAACAAAAAACAAAATTCACTTCAAAAGACTAAAGCAAAAACAAAACACATGGTCCTTTTAAAAATGCAGGAAAATATTTAATAACAATCAGCATCATCTGCTCATGAAAAATCTTTACTCGAATTAGGAATAGAAGGAAAGTTTCTTAACTTGTTTTTTTTTTAATTTAAGAGAAAATAGATACAGAAGCTAGAAATAAAAGTCAAAAAAGACAGACAAACAACAACAACAGATCTGATACGATAACATTGTAGGTTTACACACTGAGGTGGTTGAAGTTTGGCAGTAGTTACAATATTGCATATCATTACCTTCCTAGGGGTTGGGGATATTGACAGATATAGACATGTAA
>RJWM01013550.1:0-53030 GCA_004363535.1 Dasyprocta punctata
TGTATAACAATGGAATATGCAGTGAAGAAAGAAACTTGTTTCACTTGGTTTAGCTTTGTCTTTCCCAAGATCATTGGATATAGTGTGTACACCTTTTGCAGAAAGCTCAGAGCACACTCAGAGACACTGGCCTAACCCAACCCCAATATACTGCAGAATGATATCCCAGATCTTCCAACAATTAACACAGTGTTTTTCCAATATATCACACCAAGTGCTTGAACTCTGCAGGGGAACAGCATGATATAAATCTAAACATCAGGAATTTTAAACATGCTAGACAGCTGGAGCTAGCAATGACCATGAGGTCAGACCACATCTGGTCTATCTCAGAGCCTCTTCAAGCAGGTTTCCCACCGCTATTCCTATTCCAGCTCTCTCAGGAAGAAGAGCAAAAAAGATAAATAACTACTTGAGAACATTCTTCCTTTCTCCACTTCTGCTGTCTTTCTGCCTCCTCTCTCAGGGATTTCCTTGATGAATTCACCATGTGCCTCAAATTATTTATTTTTGTTTCCAAAATTTCAGTAATGGGTGGATCAGAGTGCCACATTTTTTAAAAACAGACTCTTGAAATGCCAGAGGTCAGAATCATTATGTGCTGGGACAGAATGCAAGGCCAGGAGCTGGAGTGAATTCTTGGCCTGGAAGGAGAGCCCTGAGCATGGGCTGCAGCCCATTACTTGGCTGGCTGACTGGTTCCAGTTGGCATTCACCACCTACTTCACTCCACAGTCACTCACGATGCAGTTCTTCCTGGCTCCTCCTTCATTCTCGTAGAAATGCTGCCAGCTTTTGTGATCTACAGGGAAAGAACATAAAGGTGTGGGCTCCCAGAAGCCATAATCTTGTAGAATGTACTATTTAGAGCTACCTAAGAATCATAGCCTTAAGAACCCAGGAGAGACATAACTGTTTATTGACTATTTAAAGAGGCATGATTTAAAGCAGGGTTTGCAAATTATGGCCCATAGGCTAAATACGTCCTGCCAACTGTCTTTATAAATAAAGTTTTATTGGAACAGTATGCCCATTCATTAGTATATTATGTACACTGACTCCTTTTGTCCTGCATTAGTTGAGTAATTGTGACAGAAACTGTGTCCACAAAGCCTAAAATATTATCTGGTCCTTTATAGAAAAAACTTGCTGACCCTGGATTCAGAAGATATGAGTTAGAATGTCCCTGCTTTTCCCTTTCCCTCTTCTTGCCTTCATTTGCAGCCATCACACAAACACACACACACACACACACACACACACACACACACGCTCGCATATGCATGCATACACAGATACACACCAGTTCTCTGGAGACTGTGCCACAGCTTGTCTCTGCTTCCTGTCCGAGCCTCTATGTATCTCCCAATCCTGGTACCGTGTGTGTGTCCCTGTCTGTCTCTACTTTTCCGTCTCTACCCCTCTCTGCATTGGTTTCTCTCTACCTCTCATTGCCTTAGGTATTTCCATGAAAAGCTGATTATGTATAAACAAAGCAGTGTTATGTCTTCTTTGGTTGAACTTACATAGCGACCTATTCTAATTATGAAAGTGAATGAAAAGGAGCTTTGTGTTCTCTGGGGTGGTGAGAGGGGGAGAAAATATAATCACTCTCTAATTCTGTGGTCCTCAGTCTTTTCCATTGTGATTCAATGGCCCATGGTAGAAAAGGTTCCTCTTACACACATATCCCTGTATCTTTAAAAAGTCCTTAAAGAATGTCATTGTGCATACTCTTTAGTTCTAGTTACCTGAGAAACAGTCAGCAGTGACCCTGAGAAATCCTAGCCCACTTTTGTAATTCAAGTTAAGAGACATTAATTGGAAACATGGTTCTATAATATCTTTGTCTGGGAGGGTTTTGGTCACCTGAGAGGTTTTCCACAAGTGAGCAATTATGGGGTCACCAGAGAAACTCAGATACACTCACTTCATTTATTATAGCACTCATCACAGTCTGACTTCCATGATAATTGTGAAGCCATGAGCAAACTGAGAATATTTCTTACTCATTTTCGTAACTGTCACTCTCCCAAACTATCCAAGGACCTGACTTTGTAGCCAGTACATGGTTAATAATGAGCTGCTGTTAATTAGATCTGATTCCTTGTGCCATTAATGTATTAAATGATATATACTCAATTTTCATTCTAACAACTACTTTGCCCAGTAGTTGCTATGAATTCCATCTTGCATATGAGGAAACTGAGGTTCAGAGACGTTAACTAGCCTGCCTAAGCCTTTGTTCTGCCGTGGCAGCTGTGTCATGGCCTTCTATTGCAGAGTCCAGCTCAATCCCTATCTTCAGCTTCCTGTGTGGTGTCTGTCCTCAATGGTCTGACATTGACCCTGTGCCCTGGCTTTGACCCCTGCTTTTCCATCCTGATGTCTGTCAGCCTCAAATTTACCTGCACTTTTATCCCACCTCAACCCCTTGTCAATCAGGATGTTGGCTCCTTGGAGAGATGCATGCCTCTGGTGAGACAGGCAGAACAAGGAAGGACTATCAAACCATGGGAAAATAATAAGGTCATGACCCTACTTCTACAATTCTGGAAGAAGTAAAAGGAGAAGCCAGAGTCTCAGTCCTGCAAACTCATAAATGTGCACAACTTTGTGAGAATTTTCCCAGCCTGCCTCATGATCTGACAGGTTTATACACAGAGGCTTTGCTTTAACTTGACCCATCATTTTTGGGTCCACCTCACTGGTTACTATGTGTTTTCAACCAGTATGTATACAGCCATGAGGACGATATCCCTGTGAGTGCCCTAAGTATCTTCCTATTCCCACCCCAGTGGCTTAACATAAAAAAGGTCAGATGGAGTCCCAGGATGCCCACTGCTGAGATCATAACATCAGGGCTCACCTCAGCTCCCAGATGCAGGCAGCAGACACTGAAACTAGAAACAGCCAGTCTCCCAATCAGTGGCTCAGGGGCAGCCAACACCAGTGCATGCCCAATCTCCAAGGTGTCCTTCCTCCCACATTGGCAGTGAAAGCGGCCTGTTCTGCACACCTGCTGTCCCTATGCTCAGAGAACCTGAAAATGGTTTATTGCTCTCATCAATCTACATTCTTACATTCCAGTAGCTCATTTGGAGGTGGCACTGCTGCCAGGACCAACACTCAGGGTTCTGGCTGGAAATTCTGACTCCCATCATCAGGTGGATCTAAACCCCACCTTCCACCAACCGCCAGCCGTTTGTCTGCCATGTCTTCCTTTTCTCTATTGGAAAATCTAAAGATACAAAATTTAGGATGCATATATGTACAACTTAATGCTGAGGTCTTAAAAATAAGATCTATGGATGGATTTCCAAGAGTTTATAAATGTCCTAAAGTTACATGAAAAACTCAACACACACTCACACACACACACACACACACACACACACACACACACACACAGAGGTGCACACATATATATATTTTGATGGATTTTCAGAAAGCCTTATAATGAAAAAGGAAAAAAAAAGAAAGCAGAAAACTAGTGATTAATTTTGCAGATGCAAAAACTGAAAAGACCCCAAAAGGATGTTCAGGGTACATGTTTTCACCAAAGTGCTACATTTGTCTTTTCTCTTCCTTTTTATTCGTACCTTTCATAAGGGATACACCAAGAGTGTGTAACCTGATTGGGGTCTGGAAAGAGTTGTTCCTTACTGCTAGGAAAATCCTGAGCCCCAAAGTGTACTGGCTCAACCTACAGAAAGTCTGTGTACCGTGGTCCACATGGTAAGGGTCCTTGCTTATCAGAGCTGATTGGTCAGCTCATCTCATCTTCACTATCTACCTTTCTTCTCACCACACACACTTACACATTTGGGGATCACCACTGATAAGAGGGAAGGCATGAGAACACAGAACAAGAAGGGGAAAGTATCCTCCTACCTCAGAAGAAATAAAGACAGGACACTGGGCTTTTCACACTAAGTGTGCCCACTATGGCTTCATTTTGGCTTTAGGCTAGAGCGTCCCTGAAAGCACTCCCCTGGGCCATGGCCTCCTGGGCAAGAGAATCCTTACTGTTGCTTCCCTAGGATGCAGCAGTCCTCTTGATGCTCCTCTAGACAAGACCAATTTGGGGGTATTTTTCAAGATGCAGCAGTCCAGTTGTTGCACATTCAACTGCAGCATATTCATGGACTAGAAATTCTGATATTCTTGCAGGCTGAAGTTGTCTTGCTGATATATCCTGGATTGTAATTTTATCCTCAACCTTAGCTCATAGCCTATTAAAGGTGCTTCTAAAATTCACAATTATTACGCATCCAAACCATAGAAGATAGATAGATGATAGATAGATAGATAGATAGATAGATAGATAGATAGATAGATAGATAGATAATAGATACATGAGAGAAGAGAGAGAGAAATAATAGATAGGGATGGATGGATGGATGCATGAATGGATCAACGAATGGTAGATGGTAGATGGATGGACAGGTAATAGAGCAAGAGCATAAAACACACAAAGGTTTATTTTTATTAGCTTCATCTACCTGAAGTTATAGCAGATTTTGATGTGGTTATGGTTGCTATTGCTGTTGTTTCAACACTTTCATTCTTTCTTAATCACTTATCTCATTTGTCTTTTTGGTGAAAAACTGCATCTCTGTAAAGATGGGAAGAGCACTGCTTTGGGTAGGAGAATATGGAAAGGAAAACAAATTCACTTTTTTACTGAGAAACTATTTAGAAAACCACACTACCAGGAACTTTACTTCGAGCCTGAACCCCATCGCTGGGTGTCACTGTACTAGTTTGGACCTGATCCACTTACTTATTGGATCTTCTTGCCAGATGACAGAAACTCAGTCCTTTTTTCTGTGTCTCATGGATAATCTAAACTCAGAGAGTGAGGATCCTCACATATAATTTTAGCTAGTGTCCATCCACTTCCCTGGCCTCAGCATCAGTTGGCATTCCAACTCTCCTTCTTGGTCATTATTGGAGTCACTCTCTCCTGTCTATCTATACTACGGACACTTCACTTGACCAATAAAACTCTTAGATCCCCTCTCTTTTGCACAGCCACCTTCTCCCCTGCCTCTGCATCTCCATCTCTGGCACTTCCAGCACCAACCCATAGTTACTACTCTATTCAGGTGAGCCACCCTGTGGATGAATCCTAGATCTGACAACTTAAGGCTTTCCATGCCCACAGATCATGCTTAATGAGGTGCTAAATAGGGTGACCAATGTTTTCAGTCTGCCTGGGAGTCTAGGAGGGCTTCCTGGGTCGTGAAACTTTCAGTACTAAAACTGGGACAGTCTTGGAAAAATCCGTGTAACTGTCTACCATATGTGTTAACAAATGGCATGGCTGAGACACAAACTCAGGTCTATCTGGCTTCCAAACCATGTATTCTTTCAAAGCATCTGCCTATAAAATACTATATATAAGGTCTACACAGAGAGCAGGAGCACGTAGGAGGTTGACAGACCTTCTTTTCTCTGAAGAACATGATATGTAGAGTGAGCCTATTTCACAGACTTCTAAGAATTAATTGATAAAGTTAAAATATTACCTTAGGGTAACCATATGTCCTGGTTTGTCTGGGACAGTCCCGATTTACACCTGTTCTCCTGACATAATTATTAATCGTGCTCTCTTTTCAGACTGAAAGTGTCCTAGATTGGACAATAAATTATATGGTTGCCCTCACCATCATATCCCAGAGCCAGCTGATTAGGCTTTTGATTAATAGGGTCCTTCCCCATAACTATAACTAAAACCCAGCATGGCTTCCCTTGCTATTGACAAGGCAGGTTTGCCAGGGAAACCAGGCACCTTAAAAAGCAGCATTTCTCCAGCCCTGACTCTCAGCTGACTGAAGCTCACAGAGCCGAAGAAGAAACCCCTTCCCCAGTTTCTAAGCAGAAGCCAGCCTGAGGAATCAGTCTTCACATCACTTCAAAGAATCAGTCCAGGCATTAATTGGCACTCTGCAAAGATTTATGCACCATACATCATTATCTCCTGCTGAGAAACAAGACAGATATAGGGCATACAGCAGGTTCTTTAGAAAAAAAGATGTCTTGACAGATCTTTGAACCTAAAATGCCTTAAGTAATTGGGACACCCACTCAGGGACATGCAAGATGAATGACCCGGTTTGTAGAGTACCCACACCCTTGACTGCTGACTCCTCCCCCTCCTCCATGTCCTCCTCTTCCTCTTCTTAGTCCTCCCTAACAGCCTCCTTTGGCCTCTCCTTTCTCATTAATAGCTTTATAGAAAGACAAATTGAGGCAGGGAGAAAAAGAGCATATTAGTCATTGATAGTAAGGGCAATGGGCAGGAGGTGGAAATGCATGTTTGAATGAAGTTTGAGTCTGCTAATGCATTTCATTAAGGCTTTACCAGTTAACCTAGCCTTTTAAGTAGCAGAGACTAGAAGTTTAAATTAAAATATGTGTCAGTCACCTACAAAGTGGCCCAGAGCACAGTATATACTGAATAAATGGTAAGCAGTAGTGATATGGAGACCTGTTGATAGATAAGAGAGTAGCAACCAATGTGCCTATCACGAAACTCTAAGAGTAGAAAAGTTCATCTCACCAGATCTCACCAGCTACTGATGGTCACTAAATGCCTTGATCAGCTCATCTTATTGAAGATCTGGTCCTATTGAAGAAGCCTTTCTCTCTCTCTCTCTCTCTCTCTCTCTCTCTCTCTCACACACACACACACACACACACACACACACACACACACACATTTCACACACTTCTGCCTTAGGAGCTGTAAACTCAAGAGTCATCTTGAGGCAGGGATAGGAAGAGTACTGTACCAAGAAGTTCCGACACTGCTCCCACTGTTGTTAAACGATTGTCTTGGCCATCAGACATTGTGCACAGGATACAAAGATGCTAAGGACACCATCACTATGGACTCTCACAGTGAGGCAGAAAACAGTTCACCTCAATCTGACCTCATAAAGTGATAGAGACAAACTGAGAATGCCGTAGGAATGCAGAGCCAGGGCTCTCTTTGAATAGAGAGGGGGAAAACTTCCTGGGGAAACTGGTGAAGGTGGAAGTCAAGACTCTTGGGCCTCAGAGTGGAAAGTATCTTGGCTTGGAAAATTAAGATTCTGTATGTGTTCCAAAGTTAACTTACCAGACATTCTTACTTTTTACTGCAAGATAATGTTTTCAAAGAGAAAAGAGCCTATAGGTTCATTCTCGATTCTAAAGAGAATGTTTTATCCTGGTTGAGTTCATTATAATTTGATCAATAAGGTCATAGACACTGGTTAATTATCACAAGGTTGGTGAATAAGAACAACTTCCTGTAGCAATAATAAATTACAACTTTAAAGAAACAAATTTGATGTTTTATAGTAAAAGCTCTAACATTCTAAGAGAATATATATTTTTCAAGGATACCAGTTTTAAATAAACAGGCCTTGGAACTATTGAAAATTTAATAGAATAAGGAAGCTAGTCTTTGCTATTTTCAATAAATAAACTTATTTAGAAACTCAGACTTTATGATGAAACACAGATTAATTTAAACATTTTGAAAGTAGTATATAATCACTGCACTTATATTTCTGAATGAGCATTTATTCATTGATTTGCATTTTCAAACATACATTTTTTGGGAAAGAAATATATATATTCAAGAGCTTCTCATTGTCTCAAGATTCCTGTGAAAAATTCCTGCCCATTGGCAGATGCTGTGTTTAATCAAAACTGAATCAAAGATTGTGGGCACTTACACTAAGTTGACTCTACAAAATAAAACATATATGAAAATAAAACATATATGCCCTTGACCTGTACTTGTTTTTCCATCAGCTGGAGATAATGGCCTTCATCTCCCTTCTCTGAAAGGAGCTTGTGATGATGCTATATGATAGAATTTTGCAAAGCATGAGGTACGAACTTGAGCTAAACTATCTCCCTGCTCTAACTCTTCCCTATCCCAGAGATGGGGAGAATCCTCTGGGCACACATGAAAATCTGCAGTGGGAAAGATGGGACCATTCTATGGACAATCAGAATGCCAAGGAACCATCTTCTTGACCACCAGTGGAAAAGCTGCTCAGAAGTCCTCTGCATACTCCTGCTTCCAGATCAAGACTCCCTTCTCTCTTTCAACATCCTGATTCCTTCTCTCTCTTCCTTGTCATTGGTCAGGTTCAGCTTCAGGGCAACAAGCACTCCTCTTTCTGGCTCAGACCACAGTAGAACCTTTTCCACCCATGCTTTCTGCCTATTTTCATCAGTCTTGTTGCTCTCAGCTGCTGTCAAAAATAAAACAAACCACCAATCTCACCTTTTGGGTCTCAGGTGTTGAGTTAAATCCCATGCAAAGACGACCCGTTTGGGGGCTCTTAGTCCTCAGAATTTGGAGGGAAACTGTTTGCTGTGTTCCCACTGCGCCTTCTCCACTGTGTCTGCATAGAGCTAAGACCCTCTAGCAAGACATGATTCATTTGAAAATCTGGGATCTTGAGAGAATCTGAAGTGTGAGGAAATCAGCTCTGCACCTCCTTCACAGGTTTGTACTTTCCTGACCCGTGAACCCATCAAGGATACTGAAATCTCTCCCTAACCTGAGAGGGTGATGCCACCAATCAGTTTTGTTTCTAAATTGCGTGTGTGTATGTGATACATGCTTAACCCAGTCAAAGGTTGTTTCCTCACACTTATCTAAATCTTTGGGCAAAATGCACCCACCAAATGCCTGTGGTTCACCTCTCTTAGGAAGTTAGAGCAGAACACAAGAACTTAGACACAATTTGATAAAAAGACAAATAAGATAGAGAAGTAGATTAATATGAAATGGATCATAGCAGTACTAGAAGTGAGAATTGGAGATAACAGTTACGAAAAACTTGGGGGAAACCACAAAGCAAGCAGCAGAGTGGGCTAGGGGGTCTCAGGAAGGCAGGCAGATCTGGCACCCTCTTACTACCTGTGGGGCAGCCCAGGGCCTGACTGAAGGCTGGGCGCCAACTCTCATGCCATCAGGCTCAATGTCTGATCATGAAGATTCAAAACGTTTTTAGCAAGAACAGAAAAAATATATATTATTGCAATAGACTCAGCATTGGGGAAATTCAAACTTAATTAGTTATCCTGAGAAGTCTCTGCTGATACTTCTCACTTACTGGCAGGACTCAAAGACATTTTGTGGGTGACTTACTGCATGTTCACAAAAGAAACTGATCTTGATTGGAGGAAACCATGAAGGGGGTGGGTTGGAGAGAGGCTTGCACTAAGCAAAAGAGATACAGTATGATCTTTTTTCCATCTCACCTTCTTTTCTGGACAAGGAAGGGTCAGAGATAAAAGAATCATTTGGAAACCATCTAGGCAACGAGCTACAAACAGAGATCAGATTACTGAAAAAGTAATGAGAGCAACAAGTGGAGGCAAACTGGCAGGACTCACATGCGTTCTTATACAGCTGAAGCCAACGGGGCACGACAGAAGAATGAACCTGAACACTAAGCCAAGCTGGAATGTGGCAAGAATTTGCTTGGGTAATAAATATTCAGCTGTCCTCTCCATACCTGAAACATACGGTCACTCTTCCTCCTCCCTCAGTCTCCTACAGAACTTTCTCTGTCTCTTCTTTAAGGCAAAGGTTCTCAACCTGGGTTATTATATACCAAGAGATACTGACAGTTATCAGGTGAGTAAAAAGTGTATGTTATTAATATTAAAGTATTTAAGTATATGTGTTTTCTTATATTAAAATTGACCAAATTTATTTCCACAGTGACTTTATTTCATTCCCATGCTACATTAGTCAAATCTTGCTGATTGAAAAAGAAAAAACTCTGAATTATACTAGCTTAAGCCAAAAGAAAGATTTATTTGAAGGTTATTGAATATGTCAGTTGCTATTGCTGGGTAACATGTTATCCCCCCTGGCTTACAGCAGCCACTATATCTCGCTCATTATATGGCCTGAGAATTTAGATAGAGCATTGTTATGGCTTGTATCTAGATGTTCTCCCAAAGTTTCATGTGCTTTTAGATGAGGTTTTTCAGATGTGGCTGGGTCCAGGGCATGTGAATACTGATTAAGGATGTGTGATGACTAAATTGGTTTAGCATCTTTCTGGGTATGGATAATGGGAAAGCCCCACCCTCCACCCCAAGTGTAGGTGGCACCAACCAATAGGGTCGTAGTCTGGATGGAATAAAAAGGGAAAGATGGAAGGCATGTTGCTGTTGCTGCTGCTTGCTGTTTGCTGCCTCCTGCTTGCCCTGCATGGGCTGATTCATTTCTGCGAAGTCCTTCTTACAAGTCTTCCTGCCTTGGATTCAGTCAACTATGAACTGAAACTTCTAAAACCAACCTGAATTAAGACTTTCCACCTTTAACTCATAGGTGTCACGTATTTTATCCCAGCAACATGAAAAGTCACTAAAACAGGCACAGTGAGAATGGCTCAGCTTCATAATATGTGTGGCCCCAGCAGGGAAAATTCAATGGCTTAGGGTAAGTGAATGATTAGGGGCTGGAATTATACGAAGGTTTATTCACTCACTTGCCTAGGAGGCTTATGTTAGCTGTCATTTGGGACCTCAGCTGGAATGGTCAACCAGGGCATCTACACATGGCCTTTCCATAGGGTCTGAACTTCCTCACAGCAAGGAAATCCTGCAGTAATGGAGCTTCTTACATGGTGGTTCAGAGCTCCAGTGCAATTTTTCCAGGTAACAAGGTCAAAGTTTTATCACCTTTTATAATCTACTGTTAGATGACTCAATGTCCCCTCTGTTGTAATGTTGTAGTTATAGGAAATTTTTCAACTCCCTTAGACTCAAGGATAGTACAAGCACACTTGACCTCTAAGTGGCAAAAATGTCAAAATAATTTGCATATATGTTTTTAAACCACCACACTGGGCTATTATGTGTAACTGTGGGAAATGGAGACTCAAACACTGACAGTCTCTCTGCTATTTCAGTGCTGCCTTATTTTGCTTTCTTTTCTCTTATTACAGACTGGTTCCATCCAGAGAGCTGAGAAAGGAGTATCTAAAGCCACATAGTGCAGAAATGGCCTCTGTAGACTCATTTTAAAAAAATTTTTTTCAGGCCATCCCCAGTGGGGAGATAATCATTATAAAATAAACAGCATTCTCAAATGGTCTCTGAAACATTTGTGATCCAGTATGTTCTCTTCTCCTGGGTGTAAGAGCAATGGTTGGCTGACAGCATATAGCAAGTCTCCAACTTCCACATGAGTTCTGTTCTGGGAGAATGTTCATAAGTTGAATTCATTTAGAACTGCCACAAAGTTAGTCTTACACACCTTAGACACAAAAATGCAATGTAAAGCAAACCAAACACACAGAAAAAATACAGTAAATCTCTGACTTTACTGTTCTACGGTACACTTTCACACCGTATAGTAACCACACAGAAGAACAACTGTGACACTGTCCAACAGTCATGTGAGCTACTCTTGCAATTTGTTCCTATCTACAAATGTTCAAAATGCAAGGTCCATTTATATCTGTGAAAGTTCACAATTTGAATGTTCATAAGTTGGGGACTAACTATATGTATTCCAGTCAGATGCCAGTGGTGAAGAAAGGAAAGAAACTGAAAATTTAGCCTAACTACAGTAATTGAGTTTTACCTCAAGTTGTAATGTTATATGTCATTTCCTTCTCCAAACTTTGAGTGTCTTGAGAAGTATCTCATCCTAAAGTTCAATATATATTGAATTAATGAATAAATGATTCTAAGTGAATATAAATCAACTGCTACTTAGTATAATATAAAACTCCAAGTTAAGCAGTAAATTTGTGTATGATTATTTAAAAATGCATTCATCTATACCTAAATATTTGTTACATCTGATATTTGATGCAGTTCGTGTATTACAGAAATGGCATTTTATTCAATAACTAAAAACTTCAAACAGGCAATATTTACTAATATTCTCATTTAAGTTCACTTTCAGTAAAAAGTATTTTAACTCAGTTTTAACTTGTAACAGTCCTTGATTTTATTAAGGTGATCAGCCACCACTTAATTTATCAGAAGGGAAGGTAAAATCCTTTCTAGAGAGAGATAACTTCAACATATATTCATCTATGTTATAATGAAAATATTGTAATCTATTAAGAAAAATTAAATAGAAATTATTGGTAGAATCAGAAAATTTAATACTTCAAATTTCAAAAACATGTTAGCTAAGCTAACAAAAGATTAAACACAGCAGAAGACAGGGTTATAGATAAAATGAATAAGTTGCACCCCTCCACAGTATAAGCAAGCAGACCCACACCAGAAAAGCAGTGTCCCTCCCCATGGAAGCAGGCAAGCTCAGCTAGACACATGGTGCCTCCTCACCACAGGCAAGAAGACCTGCACCAGAGGAGCAGAGTGTCTCACCACAGGATCAAGTCAGTCCCCCCAGGACAAGTAGGGCCCCCTCATGCAAGGGCATGGAAATCCACCAACTCCAAGCTAGCTGTACATTTTGCTTCCCCTCAGCATAGGCAGCAAAGATGAGGACTAACCAACTGACCTAATCCTGGAAGAGGGTAACTCTTGGAGAAACCAGACCCCATGACTGTGGACATTAAGTTCAACAACCCATTCAAACCCCGTTCAGCAGAGACCACAGAGCTGATCATGTCCCCCATCTACCAGTGGTAGCATGGAAACACTTTGGCTTGGACAGTAACCAAAGGGGGGATGGATAGGTGGCCTCTGGTGCAGGGATGATACTTTAAAAACCCATAGGCTCTAAAGCGAGACATAGAAAATCATGATTGGCTGGATACCAAGACTGAAGATATTAGAAAGAAACCATTCATTCATTCAAAGGCACAGGAATTTTTTGACTACGTATTTTTTATTTTTCTATGTTTATTACTTTTATCTTTCCTTCATCAGATTATTTGGGCACTTTAAGTTTTTCACCCTTTTATTTCATATTTTGATTTCTTATCTCTCCTTTGTTTCCCTTTCACTTTTTTTCTTTTTATCTTTGTTTTATTTCTTGCTTTTACTCCATTTTTTTTCTTCTTTATTCTTTCCTATGACTGCTGTTAATGGTACTAATTTCATTTTATCCTCAACAGGACCCAATCTCACTTTTCTGTCCTTCTCACATCATATTGATTAATTTTTCAAAATTTCTTTCATTCTCCAGTTTTCCACTCCCTCTATCTTTGTTAGGATAAGTACTAAGCTAGATATCTTTAGTTATCTAGGTAAATTTACACTATTGTTGTTAAATACTACTCTATTGTTAATAGAGATAAAGTTGTTCCATTTAGCATATATTTACTGTAGGTCAATAGTAGGTCAATATTTAGGTTTTCTTAGTTTTCATACTATGAGTATAGTTTTTTTTTCCATGGTTAAGGGTGGTGCATTATTGGTCCTTAGGGTTTTTGATTATTCAGTTTTTATTGACAATATATTTGATGTTCATTTTATTACTATAGCCAAAGTGACATAATTTTCACTATTAATTGATTTTCTTGAGATGTCAATATTTGGATTGCTTTGGTATCATTAATAACACTGTACCCCTATTATGATTTTTATTTAGATGTCCCTCCAAAGCTTCATGCCGTCATGTGGGTGGGCTTCTAGAATTTGTGACTGATTCATTGTCTAATACTGGGATTATGGGTGTGAGTGATGCACATACCCTAGGGTGGATAGCCTATATACAATATAAGGGACAGAAAGAGTCTTCTGTGCACACTCCTCCCTTCTTGCTCTTATTAGTTTTGCTGTCTTCTGCCACCATGATCTGTTGCCCCTCTGCCACACCATGCTGCCTTAGAGCCAGCTGATTGTGGACCGAAACCTCCACAAACTGTGAGCTAAATAAAACTCCTTCTTTAATTTTGGGCATCAGGTATTTTGTCTCAGCAATGAGAGAAAAGTAACTAAGACAGCACTTTTACTGGAAAATTGGGTACTGAGACAACTATGCTGCAAGTTCCCCTCCCAAATAAATAGAAGCGATTGGATATTGGGACCGAGACAAAGGCAAATAATTAGCCACACCCTAAAAACAACACTAAGAAGTAGACTTTAACTACAGAGGTCTCTGCACTAGAAACAAAGCTTCCCATGACAACAACCAACAAGTCTCAACTCAAAATTTGAACAAACAAACAAAAAATAGAAAATGGGAAGACAAGCCAACAAAATGCCTCCAGCACAAAAAGAACAACCCAAAATAAATAACTAAATGATGCACCTAAAGGTCCTAGAAAAACAAGAAAAGTATAAACCCAAAGCTAGTACAGGGAAGAAAATTATAAAGAACAGAGCAGAAATCAATGAAATAAGGACCAAAAAAAGCCAGATAAATTAATGAACCAAAGAGTTTGTTCTTCAAAATAATAAAATACACAAACCTTTAGTCAATGTAACTAAGAAAAGGAAAGGATACAAATCAATGTAATTGGAAATGAAAAATGTGAAATGAAAAACATTACTAACAAGTACTTCACAACCTATATGTCAATAAATTGGAGAATTCAGAAGAAAGGGATTCATAGATTCTTATGAATTACCAAAACTGAACCAAGAAGATATAAAAAGTTCAGATAGTCCAACAACAGGCAATGAAATTGAAACAGTAACAAAAAAACTACCAAGAAAAGCTGAAGTCTAGATGAGTTCATTGTTGAATTCTACAAAAACTTCAAGGACTATCTAATACCAATACTCTTTAAGCTCTGTAATGAAATTGAAAGATAAAGAGTACTCCAAAATTCGCTCTTGGAAGCTACCATTACCCTGACTCCAAAGCAGGCAAAGACATAACTAACAAACAGAACCATAGGGCAATATATTTCATGAATACAGATGCAAAAATCTGCAACAAAATACTGACAAACAGAATGCAACTAATGATCAAAAAGATCATAACATCATGATCAAGTATGCTTCATCCCAGGGATGCAAGAATGATTCAACATATGCAAATCAATAAATGTAATACATTATATAAATTGAAGTAAGGACAAAACCACTGATAATAGACCCAAAAAATTTTTTGACAAAATCCAACATCGTATCATGATAAAAAAAAAAAACACTGTATGAAATAGGTATAAAAGTCCCTTATCTCAATCTGATACAAATCATTTATGGCAAACTTACTGTCAACATCATATTAAATGGGGAAAAATTGAAAAGTTTCCCTTCAAAACCAAGAACAAGGATTGCAACTATCACCACTCCTGTTTAACACAGTACTAAAACATTAATAAGAGCAATTAAAGAAAAAAGAAATAAAAGGGATATGTGTAGGAAAGGAAGAGGTCAAATGATCATTATTTGCTGATGACATAATCCTATACATTGAAGATACAAAGAAATACACCAAAAGACTCTTAGAATTGATAACCAAATTCATTAATGTAGTAGGATACAAAAATCAACTCACAAAAACAGTATTATTCATATACACAAATAATAAAATCACTGAAAAAGAAATGAGCAAAACAATACTATTCACAATAGCACCAAAAAAGTTAAATATTTAAAAGTTAACATAACCAAGAAGAAAAAGATCTCTATAATGAAAACTACAGCATTCTGAAAAATGAAACTGAAGAAGACATTAGGAAACAGAAATATATCCTGTTCCTGAATAGGCACAACTAATATAGTCAAAATGGCCATACTTCCAAATTTGATATACAGATTTAATCCAGTCCAAATCAAAATACTATTAACATTCCTCACAGACTGAAGAAAACGATCCCAAAATTCATGTGAAACCAGAAGAGACCCAGAATGACAAAAGCAATCCTGGGTAACAACAGCAAGAGAGAGAAATCACAATCCAAGACCTAAAGTTGTACTACAAAGCTACTGTGATAAAAACAGCATGGTATTCACACAAAAACAGACATGAGGATCAATGGAACAACCTGGAGGATGCAGAAATAATCTGAAGCACATTTTCCTGTTTGACTGTTGACAAAGGGACCAAAAGTATACACTGGAAAACAGCCTGTTCTATAATTGGTGTTGAGGAAATTGACTATTCACATGCATAAGGTTGAATCTAGGCCCATATCTCCCACTGGTTACTATACTAAAATCAAAATGGATTAAAGAACTAAGTGTTAAAACAGAAACAATCTGTTAGAAGATAAACTTGGTAAAATTTTTCAAGACATAGAAGCAGGCAAGGACTTGTTGAATAGAACCCCAGTTGCACAGGAAATAGTACCAATAATCAAGAAATAGGGTCCTATGAAATTTTCACAGCAAAAGAAATAACCAATAGGGTGAAAAGACAACCTACAGAAAGGGGAATAATTTTTTTAGCTATTCCTCAGACAGAGGACTAATATCTAGAATACACAAAGAACTAAAAAATACTAGTCCTCCCCAAGTGAAATCAATAAAATTAATAGATAATTTTCAGTAAAATAAGTACAAATGTCCAATAAATACATGAAAAACACTTGACATTGTTGGCCATTAGAGGAATGCAAATTATAATAACACTCAGATTTCATCTACCCCAGAAAGAATAGCCATCACAAAGAGAATATCACAAGAAAACAAGTGATAATAAATGCTGGTGAGGCAGTGGAGGAAAAGGAACCCTTCTACATTGCTGGTGGAAGTGTAAACTGATACAGCCATTATACAAATCAGTATGGAGATTCCTCAAAAACCTAAAACTAGATATTCCATTTGACTCAGCTATTTCCCTTCTTAATCTTCCTGAAAGCATTAAAGGCATTGTTTTACAGTGATACAGGTATACCAATGTTTACAGAAGCACAAATCATGGTAGCTAAATCTTGGACGTACCTGTATGTTCATCAACAGAATGTATAAAGAAAATGTGGTATTTACACACAGTGGAGTATTACTCTGCCATAAAGAAAGATAAATTTGAGTGATTGTAAGAAAATAGTTACACCCTGAGAGCACAGTATTAAGTGAAATGAATCAAGTATACAAACTTAAGTATCTCATACTTTCTCTTATATGAGAAACCCCAAGTATAAATAAAGAGCAAAATAAGATGGATAATAGGAAGTATGGAGACAGATCCTTCTCAAATTGTAAGGAGATCAAGAAATGGAAATGATGGTGAGGAAATGGAGCGAAAGAGGATGAGAAAAGGAATTAAGATATGTTATGTACATGTGTCAACTCCAAACAAGGAATGGAAACAATATGTACTGCATGTAAATACTAATAAAAAGAGAATGATAAACTTTAGATTTATGGAATAAGCAGGTCTAGAGTAAAGAAATAAAAAACTTTTAAGAAGAGATAAAAAATACTTAAATATTAAACATTAAATTCTTGAAATTATTAAAAGGAACTTCTGGAAACAAAGTTATTATTTATGTTAAAATTTTAAATGACAAATTAGATATAGAGAAAAATAATGACCTGGAAGATAAACCTAAGGAGATTATCTAGAGCTAGCACAGAGGAATTCATGAACAGAAATATGAAAAGAGAAGCTATGTGTGATGGAGAATGACAGAAACTAATGTGCTTCTAAAAGAATATCATATTTTAGAATAGAAAAAATAAAAAAGGTAATATCCAAGGAGGATAATGACTTCTAGAATTCATGTGTGATAATGCTTCACATTTAGGAAGCAAAATTTATTTTATGAAAAACTAATCTACAGATATACATTAGAGCACATGAAAAAAATCTGAAGACCAAGAGAATGAAAAGAGATGTCACCTACAGAAGCATCCAAAAATGTAAACACAGAAATCAGAGAACAGCAGCAATAGGAATCAGAGACAATAGAATAGTACTGTCAAAGTACTAAAAATATGCAACCCTCAGCCCCAAATTTTGGGTCGTAATAACTTGTTTCAATGTCTTTCTGCCAACACGCACCAGGACTATACCTATAGTTGAACTAGTTTGATTTATTATTTCTTATCAAATGATGTATGTTTAATGTGGTATGTAGGAATCACAGTCTCAATGAAAAGATGCAGAAAGCAATCTAGTTGAAGATTTGGGCATAGGTTAAATTTGGGAAAGATCCAGGAAACCAAAAGATTTATTCTGGATGAGATATTACCAGTAAATTGAAGAAATTCTGATTAGATGTCTCACTGACCACAAAGAAGCAGATCAGAATGAGGAAAAGATAAAATTGGGTAAAAACTTACTGTCCCTCATTTAGCAATCCAAAAGAATATATTTTGTGGATTGTACAGTGACTTTGTCTACATGTTGGTTCTCTGAGACTATTTATGCCCAAAACAGAACATGGCTCATCTGTAAATATATCACTCTGTGGTAACATTATGAAATGAAGTTGTGACATCAAACCAGTTCTCAGGTGTCGGGAGGTGCTATTTTTTCCTTTCTCAAATTCCATTCACAAATGAAGAAATAAATTAGAGAAGTTGTCACTCATAGGCTTTCACAGAAGTTCATTCTAAAGGGCAGAGTGTCAGGAAATAAGAAATCAAATCCAGAAGGAATGCCATATAAGAAAGAACAGTGAGCAAAAGAATGAGTAATCATAGCTATAAATCAAAACTCACATTAACAGTGTGAAGCGATAATAGCAGCAGTAATGGGAAAGAGTTAAAAGCCAAGATTGGGCCAGAATTATGAACACCACTTAAAATGGGGCGGGGTATGATCAGGTTAAGCTTCTATGATCCCTTTGTTAATCGTAATTTCCTTTAAGTCTATTAAGGCATGTATGCATGCTAAAATTTAAGAGTAATCACCAAAAGAATATAAACAAATCATAAACTTTGTGGGGGCAGGAATAAAAAAACTCATCCACACTAAACAAGGAAAGAAAAGTGAACAAAGATGCCAACAAAAATCCCAATAAATAGCACAAAATGGGCTAAAAATATATGCAAATGTATCATATATCAGTAGCAACTACAGATACATCTAGATTAAATTTATCAGCTAAAGGTCAAAAATAACCAAACTGGAACTTTTAAGAGTTCTGTGCTTTTTTAAGTAACACACAAAACATAAAGACAGGAAGTCTGAAAATTTTTAAATGACAAAAAATGAGAAAATATTATACTAATAAAATGAAGCTGACATCCATAAAACCAATCAAACTCAGGTGTCCCCACCAATCACTGCCTACTTCTTCATTTTGTTTCCTTGTTCAGAGTGGCTCTTTCTAGTGGTTCTTTCTGTTTATCACAGAATATCCTCAAATGGGCTTCCTATCCCCTTTTACAACATGACTTTCCAATTCCACAGGCAGCAAACAACAAATTCTAGTCTCTTTAAAAAGTAATTGGGAAGGGAAAAGGGGGAAAGAGAAAAGAGAAAAGGAAAAGATATAAATCTGTATATATGTATATGTAAGGTAACTGAAATGAACACACTGCTGAATGTATTCGTTATTGAGAAAGAACAATTAATACTCATATGATTAGATCAATTTTACGTCTATATCTGTTAATGTAAGTAACCATTTTAAAGATAACGATATGCAAAATTGCAACCATTGTCAAGTTTCTATCATCCTGTTTTGTAAACCTGCAATGTTGCTGTTGTGCATTTATTCTAGTCGTTTGTTTGTCTCTTTTGCTTATTGCCTTTGTTATATATGTCTTTTTTTTTCTTTTTTTTTTTGCTTAAATAAAAAAATAAAAATAAATTAAAAAAAAGAAAAGGAAGATTTCAGATTTTACAAAGACAGAAACACTTTGATGAGCTGGGAACAGCATACATGTCAAACCCATTGCAGTCATTTCTCTAAATTTGCTACTTTAATATTCTTAACAACCATTAAGTCATCAAGAAAAATCTAAATGATGTTTATAAAATACATGCGCTAGCAAAGTTATGGTCCTCCACAAAGCAAACATCAAGATAATTTTAAGCATGTCAAAGATTTATTGTGGGAAATATCTGTGAAAGATAAAGGGAAAAAAGAGCAAAAGAAGGCAGAACATACATACCATAATGCAATCCAACACCTATAGAAGGAGAGAGGAAAGGAAATATTGGGTTGGAAGAGTCCCAAACCACAGCACATGGCTAAGAAAATCACTAGGCCATTGGAAGTCTCCAAGCATAGCTGCCTTTCTGAAGGATCCCCCACTGAGAAGGGATGGGCTAGCACTCTTGCATGATTCCTGTTCTTCAACTCCATGTTGGACAGGAGAGAGCCTGCGTGCTCAAGCTTTGGCTACGAGCAGTATGAAGTGTGGAGTGAGCATCAGTGGGACAGCAGCTGGAGACTCAATCAACTGTGCCGATATAGTATGTTCACTTGAAGGAAAATCAAACGGCATGTCTCATGGCCGTTACGGTTCATCGCTTAACCGCAAATCATTTCTCCACTCACATTCAACGATCAACCACTGCATGGTCCCTGGATTCCTCTTTATAAGATAAAACTCTGAAGAAAGAGGTTAGTAAAATAAACCATAGACACCAACACTGCAACTGATCTCAGGGTCACAATAGTACTCATCCTCTTCCTTCTACATTATTCATCCTAAAATCCCTTCAGCATCAGATGTTGCCATGGCAACCCTTGGTGGCTTTGCAAGCTGTATGACTCAAACTTTCATTATACTTTTGTTGGGCTGGAGTTAATCTACGTGCCTATTCACAGTTAAGATAGAGTAAAGGAGTACCAGGCACCACCTCAGTGCATCATCTGGGTCCCCAAAACATTCTCCTCTCTGCCAGTTATATAAATACAGACTTCTTGCTGATCATGGTCAATTACCACAGCCAGTGGACTCCTCTTACACTTTGCTGGCCCCTGGTACAAGCAGTCCAAAGTCCCCTGCCTCTAGCACAATTTATAGTTTAATGGAACCCTTACTCTGTCCTCTGGTAGGAATGCACTTCCATTGGGGATAAAGGCCACCAGTCTTGTAGTGTCCTTACCCTGGTGCCGGAAGCACAAAATCTCTAGCAGTTTGCTGAAGGATGGTAAATAAGGCCATTTCTGCTTTTATACCTTCGATCCTGGACATACGCATTCTTCCTCTTGAAAACAAAGTACTGAATAGAAGACTTTGATTAAGTCGTCCAATACTTTACTGTGTACTGACATGGCAGACTGCTACTGTTATTGTATATACTAAGGTGGTAGCTGGAGTCTATCACAAAACTCTGTTCCTGCAGAAAGTACCTCCATGGTCACTACAGCCAAGGAAGAAACAAAAGTGTCACAGAAGAGTTTTTAGGCAAACATCTAAAATTTAAATACAAAGTTTTTTTATAACAAGTTGCCCCCCAAACTTAATGAAGTAAGCACCATTCATTGTATCTAATGCTTTTAAGGAGCAGGGGCTTAGGTGAGGTTTGTTAGTTAATTCTTCACTGCCATCACCAGGTCACTTGATATCAGAGGCTGGTCTGCAGGGTCCAAGGAGATTTCACTCATAAGCCTGGTGCGTTGGTGTGAATGGGTAGAAAATTGGGTCCAGCTAGGACTATTGAGCTCAAGGCCTACACATGGCCAGCATGGAGAATCTGAGTAACGAGACAGCTTATGTGGAAGCTCAGCGCTCCACTCAACAAGACTAAAGACATATGGCCCTTTCTGACCTGACCTCAGAAGTCACAGAACAGCTCTGCCACTTTATAGGTCAAAACAGCCAGACTAAAGAGGGGGAACATAGAACCACATGGAATGGGAGAAGAGTCAAAGAATCTGTAACCACATTTTAGACCCATTAAAGGGCTAAATTTCAGTTAGCTAAAATAATTTCTTGCTCAAAATATCTCAGTTTCCAATACTGCCAGTAATATTGTATCACAAAAGTTTACAATGCTTATAACACAAGGCATGAATAAAAAGTATCTGTTCAATGAATGCATGAATGAATGCTTATTGTAATCTGGAATACTCTAGCTGGAGAGACTGATGGCTTTCTCTTTCATGACAAGAAAGTTGTCCTGCTGTTCCCTTAGTCCCTTAAGTAAACACCACAGTGCCTGGCATCCACTCTCCCCCACAGCCCGACCAGCACATGTGGCACTTTGTTAAGTACACCTGCTTTCAAATATGACTCCCTCCCATCTGGCCAAGTACTGGGGCTGAACCTCCTCTGCTCCCATGAGCAATCACCATAGTGCGTGCAACCCAAATATATCTGAGACCTTGTAAGAAAGAAAGCACTTTGAGGCTCCAATTGCTAGTTGTCTGTCAGGAGGGAGTGTAGTGCTTGGTTCTCCCAGCAATTGCTTTTGCATTTTACTCTTGGTTTCATAGCTTCTTTTCCTCTCTTCCCCTTGAGAACAAAAATCATGTGCCAGGCTTCATCCACAATAATCCTTCCATTTGTTTAGCAAATAGTGATTGATCATCTGTTACATAGCAGGCTCTCTGCTGTATGCTAGGGACACATAAGTAAACAAATCATCACTTGTTCTCCCAAGAAACTTGAAGTATGCTTTCTGGGTTCTAGAAGGAGAGATAAGCACATAAATAGCACTTACAACACTGTTAGTTAATATGCAGAGGCCATATGTGACGTACATACTCTGAAGTGACTTGGCTGCCACATAAAGATCCAGAAGAAGAAAGAAAAAAGTACCCTAATCTTTGTGGGCCCAACGCCACCTGCCAGGTTGGAACCCAGAGCCCATCCAGTACCCAGTGAGTGGACCACTGCTAAGGGCCACATCTGTATTCATCTTCCCATTCAGGGCAGGACAATTGCCCAGCGTGCTCTCTACCTCAATATCCTGACAAGGTTTTTCGCCACCATAGCCTATGCACTGATTGGCTTTTGCTGGTTTGCTGACCTCATCAACCCTCATTGCAGTTTGGGGCACCACACTATTATGCTTCAGAATTTATTTTAATAAGGCAGATGCTACAAAGGTGGCCCTTTGTGGAGACTGAACACACAAAACAGGTTTGACTCTGGCTCTAAGACTTGATGGTGTGCAGTCTTGGGTGGCTTCCTCAATCACACCGACTCTTAGACTCCACATCTGTAAAAACAGAGCTAATGTTTACTTGCTAGGATGTTAGGTGCAAATTAGATTAGTACTTTGGCTTATCATGGACTTTCAACAAGAGGTGGATTTTATTATTCCTATTATATTTATTAGTGGATAGGATAATAAACAGGCTTGCTAATAAAAATAAAAGTTGCCCAGTTAAATATATATTTCAAATAAGCAGCAATTTTTTTTAGTTTAAGTATGCCCCCACCAACATTTAGGACACATTTATACTAAAAGATTATATATTCTATATGTGAAATTCAACTTTAAGTGGACATCCTATATTTTGTCTGACAATTTTGTTTTACTCCCCCACAGTAACCAAATGAAAGACGTAAAACTATCTTATTGATGAGAAAACTGAAGTGTTAGTCTTTTGGTGGCCTATCCAAAATCACATTGGTAGCAAGGGACAGAATGGGACTCAAATTTGAACCTAGCTCTCTTTTTTATACTACCTATAAGTCTCAGTTTTCTCTGGCCCGGGAAATTGGTCTAGCTCAAGAAGAATCAGTTTTGGTGTACTGTATGTAATAAGACCTTGCTCTGCAAAATGAGGATGGCATTAAAGTGCTGCCTAGAAGGCAGCCCAAAATCAGAAACAGATTCCTCTTCCTACCAAGGCAACTTCCTCCTGGAGGCCAGGCGGTGTTACTGGAAGCAGCCTAAGTTAAGGCGTGGGAAGCTGAGGGCATGATAACTCCTTTAGGATAATGATTTTCCAGAGTTGATGTGAAATAACAGGTTGTGGGGCACAAGACATGAGAACCAAAAACTGCTGTCTTTCTTCACATCATATAGAAAAAAAATACACTTGTCTTCTTTTCTCTCTAGTTTTTGATCTTCAAGAAGTCTGCCTCTTTGTGTATCTTTTCTCCCCAGGCTTACTGAGTCACTCGCTTTGCGCATCAGTCGAAAAGTATGAATCTTCAGGTGGTCAGCATCAGCTGGAAAGGATAGACAGGTCCATGTGCTTTGAATCTATGTGCTTCAAGACACAGGGAGAATAGGGAAGGAGAAGCACGAGCAAGAGGCTCCAGTGTGTTTGCATGGAAGTAATGGGAAAGAAAAGTCTACTTCTAAGGGAATAATCAGCTATCAGGGTATAAGCAGATGAAAAGGGTCTAGGAATCCAGGATCAGGGTAGAGTCTAGAGACCACTCCTCTGGACATCCCTGCTCTAGAAACACAAAAGAAGCATCTTCTATGTAGGTTTTAGATCCACTTCATTCGCCACTTAACCAAACAGGCCAGGTGGATAGGGTGCGCTATGAGATCCAGGTGTGCCTCACTCTTCAGAGACAACCTCGGGTTTGACGCTTTCTCTCTGCTGTCTTAATCCATTTTGTGGAGTAACAATGTCATACACCTAGGACTGGGTAATTAGTAAACAATGGAAATTTATTTCTCACAGTTCTGAAGTTTGGAAAGTCCAACATTAAGGTACCAACAACTGATGGGGTTTTCTTACTGCATCTTCACATGGCAGTAGGCCAAAGGACATGTGGGCTATATCCTCACATGGAAAAAGTGAAGAAAGCAAAAACCCACTCCTACAAGTTCTAAAACCTGAACACCTCCATTAAGCCCCACCTCCCAACACTGTTGCACTGGAGATTAAGTTCGCAATACTGGGGGACAGATTCAGACCTTAGCATCCCCCTTACGTTACAAGCAGCTCTAATCTCATGCCTGCAGGCAGCATCATTTCTGCATCCCATAATGTGTGCAGCCTTTAGAATACTAATGAGTGAGCAGAGTTAGAAATTCATCCTGCCTCAGGAAATGACCCAGACAGTTATAAATGCATCACAAATTTAGGTACCTTACACTCAAATGTTAAAAATGATTTAAACTTTCCATTTAATTTATTGGTAGGTATTATGGCTTACATCTAGATGTCCCCCCACCAAATCCTCATTAAGTGATGGGGGAGGGCTTTTTGGAGGCAGCTGAATCTAGAGTTTGTGACTGGTTCATTGTCCGGTGCTGGAATTGATGATGTGAGTGATACACACACCCTAGAACAGGCAGCCTGCATACAACATAAGGGAAGAGAAGAGGCTTGCTCCTCTCTTTTCCCCTTTTGCTCTTATTGATTTTGCTGTCTTCCACCGCCATGAACTGTTGCTCCTCTGCCATGCCACCCTGCCTTGGAGCCAGCTGATTATGGACTGAAACCTCTGCAAACCGTGAGCTAAATAAACATTTTTAAACTCCCTTAATTTGGGGTGTTAGGTATTTTGTCTTAGCAATGAGAAAAGTAACTAAAACAGTAGTTCATAAAGACCCTATCTTCCCTGGGGTAGTCTGAGTTCTGGTTGTTTGAAAGATACCATCAGCCTTTAGCGTCAGGAGCCAAAAATGCTAAATGCTCTGCAATACTTGGAACAGGCCTACCTAAGAATGAACTGCTTGACCTAAAAGACTGACCAAATTCCCTTGGACAACCACTCCTTTAACCACCACAAAATTCCTCTCACTTCAGTGTAGTGGGGGTTGTTTTGAGAGCATCGAAGGAAAACCAAACTCAAAATTTGCCAACTTATAGGTTCGTTCACCATCTGTTCCACTGCACATATTCTTTTCTAAATGACTCAGTGTTTAACTTTCCTTCCCTTCCCCTTTCCCTTCTCCAGAATGAAACCTGTTTATATGAAAGCAGGATTTATTCCACTGTAGGCACAGGGGAGAGGAGGTGAGCCACCTGAATGTGCATAAAAAGCCAGAGTCCCTGCATCCCTGAAAATGTCTTCATGCTGCTCTTACAATTGAATGTAGTCAAGTAGCATAAGCTCATGTTTAGGTTCCTTCCAAAACCACACCTGAAACAGTGATTTGGGTGGCAGGTAGTTTATTTGCAATATCATCCCAGAAACAGGATTAAGTATGGAATTCTCAGACAACAAAGAGAAGAAAATCAATGCAAGAGTATATTACAAAGACAGCTACTACAGGATGGGCACCCTACCTGAACAGAGTGTGAAATGCTTGCCCTTCTAGACATGTTCTCCCAAAAGATGCAAGGCTACGTGTTCCACCGATTGGTTCAGAAGTGCAGGGTTATCCCCAGGAATAGTAATTCCCCGCTCCCTGAGTGCAGGTTCAGAGTAGTCATTAGAGACGATCCAGAGCTGAGAGAAGAAAGACCTGCAACTCATGTTGAAGAAGGAGGTTGTCATCAGGAGGTGAGTGAACTAGTATGAAAATTCCCACAGAGATGGATCAAGGGATGACATGGGATACTACAGGTAGCCCCACAGAACAGAATTGTAATTTCAAAATTTATTTCTTTTTAGAAACTTGAAGATTCTGTTCCATCAACTTTGAGCTTTCAGGATTACCAAAGAAATTGAATTCCTATCTGATTCTTGTTTCCCTGTAGGTAACCTGTTATTTTTTCTTTATGGAAACTTCCAGTATTTTCTTTCATTCTTGAAATTTTTTTTACTTCAACAGTGGTATCTATTGGGAGTTTTTGGTCATTCAATTTGTGGGTCTCTCTGTGATCTTTTTCAATCTAAAAACTTGTGGCTATTTCAGTTCTTTATTTTCTTTATTCTCTCTGCAGTTCTCTCTCTCTCTGTCTCTCTCTGTCTCTCTCTCTCTGTCTCTCTCAGTCTCTCTCTCTCTCTCTCTCTCTCTCTCTCTCTCTCTCTCTCTCTCTCCTTCTCTCTCTCTCCCATTTGCTTTCCCTCCCTCTCTCTGTCTCTCCAGTTCATCCATGAGTTCATTCTTTACCAGAGCTCACTCTTCACTCCGCAGTTTGGCACACCTAATAAATATTCAGTGTTCAAAAACATTTGGAGATCATAGAATCCTAATTGAGTTTTTTCCATACCACTTGTTCTTAACTAATGTTGTACCAGCCCATCAATGCTGAATTTTAATTACATTCATAAAGTTACTTTTCCTTTGCCATGGACATCAGCTATTTTATTGTTAATTTTGGTTCTTCTTTTAATGATGTTTGTTTTGCTTAAATGTTTGGACATTCTTAACTATTGTTTTCATTTGAATTTGAGATTCCTATTCACTCGAGTGTGTGACTACTGCTTCCAGCTGTCTGGAGACTCAGGTTGAAGGGATAGGGACAACAGGATGTGAAAGGAAGTAGCTCTCACAGGGGGTGGAAGTCATCTGGAGTGGTTTCTCTCCTTCTCTGGCCTAACTGCCCATCTGAGTTTCCTGAGTTAGGACTTCTATTTCAGACAGCTGTGCTCAGAGTTTGTTCTGGGGACAAATTCATGAATAAGCCCTTCTCCTTTTCTCTCATTTTCTATCTAGGCTGTGTGGATTTATTTCCCCAGCTCTGGTTTGTCTCTCTGGATTGTTTCTCCTGTCTGGAGGTTTTATCCTGGGCCTAAACCTCACCCTTGCACCCTGCTCCAGAGGGAACTGATAGGCTCAGCTATTCAGAATACGAAGCTTTAGTAATTAACCTGGTGATTGCCCAAAAGCCCCTCCTGTTCTCTCAATTTGTTGAGTCTAAGTTTAAACTATTTCTGGAATTTCTTTTGCGTCTGTAATCATTTCTATTGTCTGTGTTGGGAGCTACGGCTTTTTTCCTGCACTTATGTTTCTGCAATCTGATCCCATCTGCTTTCTATCTTCTAGGAATTTTTCAAAATCTGTCTAAGAAAAGATCCCTTTCTTGTTTCACTGCCCCATCGTGGATCCCTTCACCTCCTCCTTCTTTTGTCCATTCATCTTATTTAATCCTCACAACGATTCAGTGAACGAGGTACTTATTATTACCTTGTTTTTCAGGGGGAAAACTGAAGATGAGAGAAGTTAGATCAGTTTCTCCAAGATGTAACAGCTAGAGCATGGCAGTGCTTGAACCTGAACTCTGGTTCGTGTAACCCCAGATGGGAATAAAACTATTCTCTCGCCTTCTACTGGAGAGGTCCTTCTGTATATTTGCATCCTTGTTCCTCCTCCCTGTGGCCTGAGAGGTCCTAGAGAGTTGTCCTGTAGCCCTGACAGGTTCAGTACAGAGAACACAGACATAAGAAATACGGCTGTCACCTGGCAAGAACATAGTAGGTTAGATTTTGAACTCAAGATATCTGGCCCAAGAGACATCATTCTAATGCATGCCACCTCTCAGATTTGCGATGTCCCCACTAAATTACTCCCAAGCACCCCGTTCTGGTAAAAAAGAAAGCATATCTCTGGGATGTAGCCACTTCGTGCTGAGGAAAGACTGCCACGTGGCTGTGTTTTATTACAAGCAGGGTGGTGAAATTTCACTTCTAAAATCAAGATTGTGTATTACTTTATACAATGGAAGGGCTGCTAGGACTGTCAGCAAACTGACATGTCACAGCATGTGACAAGACAGACCTTGGGCATGTCCAGAGTATCAGAGAAAGGAAGGGAGCGGGTTATAATGTGGCAGGACCCACCCATTATACAAGGAAGCAAGAAAGTGTGGCCCATGACCTGAAGCAATTAACAGAGCCACCTTCAGTAAGTGGACCTCGATGGGCTTCTATTTTTCCACTTGTAAGGTAAGATTTCTCTAACTCTGATATTCAATTATTCTAAGTGAACAGTGAATTGAGAAACAAAAGCTTCTTAGTACTCTCAGCCTCTCTGGTCATATTTGGTTTTCAGAGCCCTGGTTCCTGGTCCAATTCCACCTCTCATTGCTCTTGCCTCACACTCACCCTCCAGTCCACAGTCTCAGGCATAGCTGTATTGTGTGAACATCATTAAATTATTTTCATCCACGTCTTCCTTGTCTCAGGCTATACCATCCCTTTCCAAACCACATGTGAGTGCACACACATACACACACACACACATGCAAACAAAATATTGGCCAGTAATTGTATTTGTTATTTTTAGGATTCTTTAGGTAAAATTTCCTACAGAAAGAATTTTCTGATACCCTTCCCAGGCTGAGTAAGACACCCACCTTCTGTCCTCTTTACGTCACGGTGGGAGTCCAGGATGTACCTGCACTAATCTAATTTAAACCTGACATCCTGGCAAGGGAATATTAGCTCTATTTTCACAGATGTGAAAACTAAAATGCAACAAGATTGAGGAAGCTACCTAACACTGCACACCATCAAGTCTCAGGGCCAGACTCTAACTCAATGTGTGTGCTCAGTCACCATGCTGGGCTAACTTCGTGGCACTCTCTTCATAAGTATGAGCACAATTGCTGTGATGATCAAACATCCCAATAAGAAGTAGCAAGGATGAAAAACCAGCAAAGGCCAGTCCACACACAGGCTGTGGTGATTAGAAGACGCCTGGTTGAGTTAGAGACCATGGTGGGCCATTATGCTGCCTCAAATGGGACAAGAGCTCAGGCATAGGCCTATTGAGAGGCCCATTTACTTATCACTAAGTGGGGAGTGACTTCCAGGCTGGCAGATGAAGTTTAGCACACAGATATCTGGGTTTTGTTTCTTCTTGCAAGTCATTAGGTATCTATCACTTCTTATCAGGACATGGATCACACACATGGTTTTGGGGACCCTATGTTGGGCAGCAGGGTGACACATTTCCACTGGAGCCTCTCTTACTTGGAAGTACCAAATATGAACTAATGAGGTCAGACCAGAATTATACTGTTTACAGCCAAATACTTCTATGAATGTCATAGAGCAAAAAGTAGATATAATATACTTTTTATAATAAATTATAATGTTAAAAACAAAGTAAAATATTAGCAAGTCTCTAATTATAGGATTATTTAAAGTTTTAAAGTAATTTTCACAATGGAAACATTAAACCCATAAAAACCCATGTCATTTTTAACTAATATTTAGTTTAGAATTTTTTTTTAAAGTCCAAGTTTGGAATACATGGGACACAAACAAATAGAAAACAGGGAAATTAACACTGCTGCTCCACTTTATACATGTATATAATAGCCAGGGTTTTTAGCTGTACTTGGTTTAAAATTTTGAAGAGGTAAAGTAAATGGTTTTCCCAGTTAGTAGCTTACCTTACCTGAAGTTGCTCTACAAAGGATTATGACTAAAATTATTCTCCAAAGTACTGAAGAAAGAAGTTGCAATAAGAAATAAATGCATATTTTTTAAAATTATAGCACAGTGGCTAAGACTATGGGTTTTAGATTTAAACTGCCTGAGTATAAATCCTGACCTTAGCTGATATGTCTATGCCTCATTTTTCTCTGCTATAAAGTAGAGATATCTACTTATACAGTTGTGTAAGAACTAAATGCATTAATGTGGCTTGAAGACACCTTGGCATATGGTAAACACTCAATGAATGTCAGCTATTAGTTACATATTAGCTATTGCTGTTGACAATTGAATGATTAATTAATTGTTATTGACAATTAAATCATATTTAATTTATATAATTTATAGTTATATTTTAATATATTCTAAGGAAATTACGTGTATGTGCAATACATGCACAAACCTACATAGATATACACACACACACACACACACACACTCTACAAGTCTGGGAGAGGAAAAATGTTGGAAAAGAGAAAAGGGCCTGTAAAATCCTCATTTATTAGATGAATCAATAATTCTTATCTAGATGTAATAAATCAAATAATAATGAGTATAATTGTATAGACTCAAGTTGTATTCAGCAGGAGAATTGTGAGCCACTTTTTAAGTAGCCTGTCTGATATTTGGAGATCTTTGTGATAGGCTTTTGACTATCCAGTAGCCTACAGTTTATGGTTAAGAGTCAGAATAGTGGTTCTACTTGGGGGAGGTAGCTGACTTAGTGATTAGAAGGGTAAATGAAAAGAAGCTTTTTTGCTGCTGGTAATATTTTATTTCTCAGTGTGATTGCTGTTCACATGATGGAGGCACTTGTGAGCATGTTCTGTATATATATTGTACAGCCACAAAAAGTATAACAGAAGCTGCCTCTGGGGAGTAGCATGGGGCTGCATAGAAGTACATACGGCTTGAGCTTTACTGGATGATATTTAACAATTGGTGTTTCTTTCCTCTTGAAACCTTCCTCTAGTGCTCCTAAGTAGTCAGGACAAATTGAAAGGCCATGTTCAGGGTAGCATTCAGACCAAGGAAACTCCTGGCTGTATCTCTTCTGAGCTAGGTTTGGCCCTAGGAGCCCAATGGCAAAGGATTGTGACTTTAAGCAGCAGTGGATACTGCAAAGGCTGCCCCTAGCTCTGGATGGCAAGTCCATCAGAGGAGTGACCCACAGCATAGGACTCACCATCGTCACGAGCACCATTGCTTCAGTTCATAGCTACAGGTCAAGCAGTTCCTGAGCCAGACCCAAGGAGCTGAGAGCACAAAGATCAATAGATCTGGAAATGGAAGGTTCAGGGAGTCAGGAGTGATGGCAGTCACATGATAGGTAGGGGAGCTGCAAGACAGGGAACACTTAGCCAGTGCTATCAGGGAGACAGAGTGAGAATAGCTTTGGGAGTATGATGCTTAAACTGTCAACCAACCAAAGACTGAGAGAGAGAAAGCTGAAAGGGAGAGAGAGACAGAGAAAGAGAGAGAAAGAGAAAGGGACAGCAAGAGGGAAAGGGGGGAAGGAGAAAGAGAGACACAGAGAGAGAGAAACAGAGAGAGACAAAGACCGATATTTCAAGGAATTGGTTAATTAATTTATGTGATTGTATTGGCTAGCAAAGCCCAAAATCTATCAAGCAGGCTGCCAACCTGGAAATTCTAGGGCAGGAGCTAATCCTGAAGCCCACAGACATAATTTCCTTTTCCCAAGACACCTCAATTTTACTCTTCAGGACTTTCAAGTGATTGAATGAGGCCCACCTAAATTAAAGGATAATCTCCTTTTAGAGTCAATTGATTATTGATGTTAACCTCATCTACAAAATACCATCACTACAGCATCTAGATTAGTATTTAATTGAAGAACTAGGTACTATAGCCTCACCAAGCTGACACATAAAAGCAAATATCACAGTTGAGTTAGGAGAATGTATCCCTAGCAGAGGGACAGTGGATGCAAGGCCCAAGTGGGTGGGTGGGTGTGCACATGTGTGTGTGTATCTGTATGATTATGGGTGTCCGAGTATCTATGTATCGATGTATGTCTCTGTATGTTTGGTCTATGTTAGAGAGAAACTAAGGAAATGGAAATATGCAGAAAGGGAAGTATGCAGCAGGAGGACAGAGCAGATGAGTGTGCCAAGGAAGACAGAGAGAATAGCTTCTAGAGGACTCCACTTCACCCTGAGGGAGCTTTACTTTACTCTGTGGTCCAAATCAGGTTGATCTTTACAATCATCTAGAACTTTTTTGGTACCATTTTTGAAAACACAGTTTCTTTGGTCCCCTACCAAACTTAATGGCTAAGGTAAAATAGCAGCTAGTTTTACTAAAAACCTCCATTTTGTCCCCAATTTGATTATCAGGTCTGAGTACCTTTGATTTAGTCAGTGGAATACACGGAAGGATTAAATGATAGGGCCTAAATTTTATTGTCATTTAACTGTCATTCTGGTTTAAGTGTTTGTAATTTTCACATGAATAGTATAACTTCTTCACGGTGGCTTAAAACATTAATGTAGGTAGAATGTACCTGAGAAAAACTTGACTGAGATCCCTTCCAGTATCTTTATCTTCACAGACACATCCTAACTAGGATCAGAGGGCCCAGAGAGCTGGCAGTAGAAGGATGGGGTTCTCAGTCAGTGTCAGCTACCTTTCCATGGAGATCCATTCATTTATCAACCACTCACTCAGTACTTACAGAGTCCGCAATCCATGCCAGGCTTGGTGAGGAATAGGAAGACAGTAGAAGCAGTCTTACAATTTTATAAATACATGTATCTGAAGCATACAGATCTGAAAAGAGCAAAACATAGACCTCTTTTGCAGCAAGCATGAGGTGAAATGGTACAGAGAGTAAGCATAGATGTCAAAGACCTATGCTTATTTAACAAGACAACACATACAAAATAACCAGTATGCAATTGGTGCCCAAGCAGCATTAAATGAGTGTTTTACTGGGCCTTTCTGGGTTCTTATCAATGTCAGCACCCATTTTCAGTAGTCTCAGTCTTTGAGGTCCTGGAAAAAAATTTAGGAAGGAAAAAGGGATATCTAGCATCCAGGATCTTTAATGTCATAATGTCTATCTGGTTGACATAGACAACAGGATACCACATGTCTATTGTTGAGCTCCAAAACTGGTATTACAAATAAGGTTTACATAGGAAATACAAAATCCTTTCCTCAGGAAAACATGTTAGCCCTCTTTCAATGTAGATCTCTTCAAGTACATAGAGAAACTCTCAGAGTCCATCACCATTATCTCAAACCCAAGAGAAAAGTGTTCTCCTGGAGACCTTCCTTGTTGTGAGATCTGAGAGCTTTGTGACACTTAATACTAGGGACTTTTCATCATTCCCTTACTTCTAGCCTCAATAAGACAGATGCTCAGATTCACATGGCTCTTGCAGGTCAACTAGTAGAATGGGGAGCCTTCCTAAGAAAGTAGGTTAAGGTTATGCTGCAATTTTTGGTGTTGTGTTCTTTGCCTTCATGTTTGTTCATTTTGAAACAAGGTCTATTGATATAATAGTTCAGACTGGCCTTGAATTCACTATGTTATCCAGGATGGTAGGAACTTGGAGCAATTCTCTGCCTCAGTCACTCGAGGGCTGACATTACAGTCATGCATCATCACTTTCGACCCATCACAGCATGTTTTTAAGATTAAAAAAAAGTGCATAAACTAAGGATGGTAAACTGCTTAATTTTGCAGCTGCTCTTACCTCATCTTGCCTGAGCTCAGTTTGGTCTCCCAACTCTAAAAGAAGTCAGTTCTCAAAACTGAGGTTCTAACCTGGGAAGCAAACCTGCAGCATGCTTCTGGATGTCCCCACATTGTAAAGAGGATCGATCCCATCACCCAGTCTTAGCTTCCTCAACCAACACTAGGAGACACGAGGACACATTTCCTCTTCCACTACTGGTACCGCAGGTCACTGGTCACCTTTCCAGCCAGCTAATTTGCAAGTCCATGACCTATGCAGGGCCCTCTTCTGGCCATATTCACGCTCACCTTCCTACATAGTGTGATCCAACATAGGGAGTGAGAATTAACGGGAAAGACCTAAGAGTTCAAGAATCAAATTAAGTGCTGTGGATTAAAAAAATCAGTCTGCTAAAATTGGACATTCAGGAATAGAAGAAACAGAATGAAGTCTTCAGTTCTTGACCATGACTCCTACAATGACACATCTTGAAGTCAGGAGAATTCCTTCCGTATAATTTGTAGACTTTTTGCCAAGATGTACCCAAGCTTTGACTTGAAGTCTGAATAAAAAGAAGAGTGAAAATGTCCCCAGGGTCCTAACGCAAGCCTCTGGTAGAACATAGGGGAAGCACAATATCTCGTCAGAACATTTCCCTCAGTGGTGTGACTCAGACCTGGTTTCGGACAGAGGGCTTGAAACACTTGCTTTGAAAGGAGCATGACTAGGTAACAGTGTCGCTGCACTGCCACTTGCATAGCTGAACAATATTACAGGGATACTGTCCCGGAGCTGCCCCTCCCTCACCATTCCAGGATTCATCTTGAAACCACTTCAAAGTGATTCTGAAAGACACATCTGCTTGCTGTAGCGCACGAACCCTCCCTTCAAAGGAAAATAAGACTAAATTAAAAAGAAACCTCTGTTTTAAGACTCCAGAAAACCACCAGGGCCAAGTCCTCATACTCAAGAGCCCAAGATCCTGGAGAAAATGAATCGTGATATTCTGTCCTACTTTTTCCTCAAGGCGCTGCACTCTTCTCTAAGTGATAGTCCTACTCAAGCTGAAAGCAGCTGCTAAGTACTTAAGAAGCTAGGTAGACCTTTAGGCAGTGTCATGGATCTGGGGAAATAAAAATCGGGGCCCAGGACTACCAATATAGTGAGGATATAAAATGCTAGAAATACAGAGAAAAAAGAAAGGCAGTGGGTGAATCCAACATCAGTTGCCACATTTCTGGTCAAGGCTTTGCTAGCTACTCTGTACTGTAACCTGGGCTGGAAGGAATATCTACTGAGGTAAGAGAGTAATGAGACTCACCCTACAAAAACAGGACGAGAATTTAAACCACCCAAAGAAGAAGCTCCCTTCAGTTCTTATACATAAATGGCTGCATCCTGGGCCTCATCCATACAGAAATTGAGCTCTGCTCAAGAAATGGTTTCAGTATTCTACTCTGACAAAAGCAGGATTAGTGGTCCTAAAGGGATCCATTGAAAATACCCAGATTGACACACAGTAATAGAAATGGAAAATGAAGAAAAAAATAAAATAAATATTCTCTATTATTCACCACATTAACAGAATACAGAAGAAAACTTACATGATAATAGACACAAAAAATTGAGAAAATTCAACAGGAATTTGTAAATGAAAAGAAAACACATGTGTGTGCATACACACACATACAACACACACATACATACACAACACATACACACACACACACACACACACACACAAGCTTTTCCCCAAGATTGAGAACAAAGCAAGGATGTACGCCCTGATTTCTTTGGTTAACATTGTACTGGGTGTCCTGGACAATCCAATAAAGAAGATAAATCACAACTGGAGTACAGGTTAGAAAGACGTCATAGATAACACAATTATCTATGTAGAATTTTCTCCACTCGTGCCCACACTGTGGAACCTGCATGTCACCCCCTTTTTCCACATCTCCAACACTTCTCCATGGAAAGGACCAGTTCAATCCTATGCCACATATAAAAGTCTACTCTGATGCTTCCAGCCTTAAACACCCCTCACTTTCTCTATCTTTACTTTAGTTCACCTCAATAAACATTCATTTAGCTTCTACAATGTACTGGCACAGAGAATTCTCACAGGATTTTGTCTACCTACTTCTGTGGCATTTACCACTGAAGAAAATAAACTAAATATGTTTCCTTAAACAAAACAAATATCAAAGCTAAGCTAGGGTTTCCTTTCACAAACATCTTTTATCCTAGTTCCTTCCAAACCTATCCAAAGGTGACCACTGTTACCATGTTGGTGGCAGCCTTTTGAACTTTCACTGATCATTGTAATGAATGTGATTTTTTTTCTGAGACAGTCTTGCCGTGTAGTTCTGCCTGGCCACAAACTTCCAATCCTCTTGTTTTAGCCTCCCAAGTGTTGAGATTATAACATAGGCCACTGCACAGCTGTGTTTTTCTTTTTTTTTTTTTAATAACCATACATATTAGCCTTAGAGAGTGAATAAAATTATTTTGTGTTATGTTTTCTCTTCTGCTTTTCACTTTACCTAGGAGATTTATTATATATTTGTAATTACTTGTCATTTACTCAAAAGTGTATCCTAAAGATCTATTGGTATATCTACCTCATTCTTCTTGATCTCTGTATAATTTTTCATGGCATGACTTTAGCCTGTTTAAGTAGATGCTCCCCTATTAATGGACATTTAGATTGTTTGCAGTATTATATTACCAGTAACACTGCAATTGTCATAATTTTATATACCCTTTTCCATGCACAGAAATGAATGTCCATCTGCAGTACAAAGCAGACTGTAAAAACACTGTGTGACAGAGCATGTTCATTATTTATGTCAATAGACATTACCAAATTGCTTTACAAAATTTCCCTGAAGGCAAGATTTTCAACAAAATCATCTCAGTGTTCTGCCCCTCACTTGAGTCACATAGTAGTCACTCATTAAGTATTTTTTAAGTTGATGGATGAAAGAGTACATAATTATTCTGAACAAATCCTGAATTATTTATATGACTCCCCATGTAATGATTGCAATATTTAACTTTTCATGAATACTTTGTCTGGACTTTCACCGCTTAACTGCAAATATTATGTCTTCTATTACCTAAATCATACATAGTGACTAAACTTGCACAGGTATTTAATAAATACTGGTATTTGTTGAATCAATGAGCAGGTATGTTTTATGTTAATGGTAAAAATAAGCTGGGAAAATAATCACTGTGATTATAGCAACACACTATAAACATTCAGTAAGGGTGACACACACAGGCCAATTACTATGGAAAGGCATCTAAGCAGGTAGATGTGTTTCTCTAGCTCAAATGACACAGTAATGGTGGTCATTAACTGGGAACAACAAAAAGACTGGCTAGGTGCCATCCTCTTCAATAATAATATTACCAAGGAGAAGTGGTAAAATTGCATTGCAGAAGGGAAGGTGGCTCCACTCCTTAGGGCTTCAGTGTTCCAATGTTATGCAAATGTGCCATAAAACATTCTAAGGCAAGGACCATGATGAGAAAGAGAACTGAACTTGCTTCTGCTTGATAATCTTAAGAAGGATCCAGTGTATCAGAGCTTGTTGACAAGTCTGACTTGCTTTTATGCCCAGACAGGTAAGCCTTGGGACCATTACACATCTTCAAACTACCCTCAAACAAACTCACTAACTGAATCTACCTCCTTCCACTATCATCTCAGGATCCTTCTCAGAATCTTCAGTCTTGGAGGTGAAATGAATCCCAGTTATTAAAACTCACATGACATAGCACTGGGTTACAACAACCTGTACCATACTTTTTTACCATAAATTTTTACTTTAGCGTAATAGTAGCTGGCTGTCCACCTCAGTAGCTGTGCCTGGGGGATACAGAAAGCAATCATTGTGTTTACTTACTTGGTATGACAAACAGGTATGTGAGTCTGTGCAAATGTGTCAAACTGAGATTTTTACCCACATAACGCTCCATTTAACAGGTTTTGTGTATGTTTACCTGAGCATCACAAGGAGTACAATACACCCACATCACTCTTCTGTTCTGTAAACTAGTATTTGCCATAAATGGAATGTAGTTGTGACTCACAGTAACTGTGCCTGAGGAAAGCAAAAACCCACCTGTGCATTCACCCACTCATCAGACAAATCGTAAGGTGTGCATAGGAAATTCAAAGTAGACACAGGTGAGTTTCATCCATGAAATGTTCATTGCTAAATTTATGTACATTTAGGATTCGTTTAAGTTTTCTTTTGATTTTTCTGGTAGTAGTAGCCAAATTCAGTATAATGGTACATGAGAAATGAGATTTGCAAGTTTTGGAGGAGGTGGGAAGGGAACCATCAGATATTTCATGCATGGATGATGAAGGTGATAATGACTTTGATGTTGGCCATGTGATCCAAAGTTCTTCTGACAGTGAAATGGACCAAGAATCATCCAATACAGACACAGAGAATGCAGACGTCCTTGATTCAGATGACAAAGAAAACAGCAATGTAAGTGCATATTTGACTAGTAGAATGATACAAAATGGTCACACAAAAAGGTGGAATGATCCAGTGTTAGAACTAGGCCTGAAAATATAGTGAGGATTCTAGCAAGGATAAAACCTGTTAGACAGTATGCCAGCATTGCCATTCGATTTTGCAAATTGTTTGCAGCAGACAAAATTCTACATCCATTTCTAACAACATAATACACAAATGCTGAAATACAAGTTCTGTATGTACCCATAGCCATACTCAAAAATGTAATTATAACACCTCACTAGCTGAACTGGAAGTTCTGCTATACTTAGCAGGGCTTTCTCATGGCAATCGAAGAAATGTGAAAGACTTAAGGAAAAGTGATGGGTATGGGTTTGAGGTTTGTAGAATAACGATGACACTGAAGAGATTTGGTTCCCTTAAAAATTGCCTGAGGTTTGATAACAAAACCAGCTGGCAAAAAAGAACTGATAATCTGGCGGCTATCCACTCAAGGTTTGAGAGATTCATGGGTAATTGTCAAACAATTTATACACTATCTGAATACATGACTATTTGTGAACATCTTGCAGCATTTCATGGTTACTCTGTCTTCAGGCAGTATCTTCCCAAAAAAACCCTCAAAATGTGGCATACACATTTACGCCCTTGTAGAAACAAAGATTGATTATGCTTTCAATTTAGAAGTTTATCCTGAAACTCAGCCACCAGGTCCTTATTTTCATAGTAATAAACCAAATGATGTTGTAAACAGACTTGTTACTCCAATCTCACAAACTAATCAGAATGTGACAAACAGCAATTGGTTTATCAGTTTCCAGTTGATGTTACATTTTCTAGCAGAGCACAAGAGCAGTATAGGAACTGTACACAGGAACAAAGCAGAAATTTCCAACAAAGTGTTGCAATTTCAAAACAGAGAACTGTATAGTACAATCTTTGGATTTCAGAAATATACAACATTGGTCTCATATATGGCAAAGAAAACAAACTGGTACTGGTGATGTCAGCATTGCACCATAATAAAAATATTGAGAAAGAAACCCCAACAAAATACAGGCCTGAGATGGTAACTTTCTACAACAAAACCAAAGGTGGAATAGATGTTGTCAATGAGTTATGCAGCAATTATGATGTCACTTGAAACACAAGGCATTAGCCAATGGTTGTGTTTTACTCAATCCTAAACATGTGTGGCATAAATAGTTTGATAGTTTACGAAGAAAATAATAAATGCAAAATATCACAGAGAAATTTTCTTAGAAGATTGGGACTGGAACTCATAAGACATCATTTGCAGCTGAAGAAAAACAAAGTATTTCTGCCCAGGGAACTATGAAAAAAAAAATGTGAAGCATACTGGTGAGATGATAGGTGAACAGGCAGGTACAGCACAACAAAGACCTACTATGACAACGGGAAAACAAAAAGGTGTCAACTCTGCCCTAGGAAAGAACATGAAAATAAAACATATGTGCTATCAGTGTAAGTGATACTTGTGTATGGAAGATGCAGTTTTCATGCAAGAAGACTGCCTTGGGTGTGATAGTTGGAGCAAAGATTATTTCTGTAATAGATCTTTGTTTGTACTTACATTGTAGTTCACATAGGCTTTTGTTTCTGATATTATCTTTTAGGTTTTGTAAGCAAGTAAACAGTTGATATGAAAATATTGATGTCTATTCTAAGCCCTCATTGCATATTTGATATTTTATTTTATTTTATTGATATCTTATTTTTGTGCTAAGTGCAGATTGTAAAAAATAATAGGAAGCTCCTGACAAAACAGGAAGATAAAAGAGGTGACAAGCATGGCCTGCCACATAGAAAAGGAAAGCTAACTACGTGTGCCATCAAGGTAAATAAGACGTGTCATATGTGAAGATTGCTTTGAATGTGATAATTGAAGTAAAAAATTATTTTTTAGAGTTCTATTAGTATTTTCCTTAGTTCATATAGGAATTTATTTCTGATGTTATATTTTAGGTTTTGTAAGCAAGTATACAGCTGATGTGAAAATGTTGATGTTTATTCTAAACACAATACATATTAATAAATTAATACTTTAAAAAAGAATTTAGTACTTTAGTTTATTGGCATTTCATGCTCCTTTTAAGTACATATTGTGTAATATAAATAGAACCTCCTCACAAAACAACAAGACCAGCAAGATGTCAAGAACATCCTAGAAAAAGGCCAGGAAAGCAAAACTCATGTCTGTCAGTATAAGTGAGACATGTGTATGCAACATACTATTGTCATGTATGAAGACTGCCCAGGGTGTGATAATTAAAGTAGTGTCTCATTTTCATTGTAGTTTGTAAAAAGAAATTTATTTTCTGTTGTTATTTTTCAGATTTTGTACACCAAAAAGCAGTCAGTGTTGTAATTTTTGATGCTTTTTTATCAACATTCAATATATATTAAATATTAAAAATTCAGGAAATTTTTTTCCTGCTAAATACTCATTGTTTCATAAAACTCATAAAATTGAAATTAAAAATTCATTAATAGAAGTATTCTAAAGAATAAACATGGGTATTTTATACTCACAATAATGCACCTTTATGACAAAATTGGGGTACTGTCCCACACACTACAGCAAAAGAAATGCTACCTTTCGATTTCCACAAGTGTCCATTTCCTCCAAATTTTTCTAATCATTTTCTCATTAGTCTCATTCTCAATCTCACCATCATTATTATTCTATTTATGTAACATCACTCATCCAGAGCCTTCCAGACTCCTTCCCACCAGCATGCACAAAACATTCCAATTATGTAATTATTCCATTGTAATCAAATCATTAAGATACACATTAAATATGTATTAAAGTTCACATGGAAAAAACAGCACCAGGCACAGGCATCAAGAGGGTGAGAAGCAGACAAATATGATTCTAATTGCAACTTGGTTTTAATGAGCCCACGACTATAGATTTGGATGTTAGAAGTGTTTGATAGCTGAGAAGAAGCTGGTTGGTTTCTAAAAATGAAAAGCAGCTTTCCCTCCTCATCCTTATCACCCACTAAGCTGATCCCTCGATTATGTGATAAGCTATACAAAAGAGCTGAAGACAAGTTCGCTGCATGTGAAATGATTACACATACACAGAGTGTGAATAAAACCAAAAGGACTGTCCAGGAGACTTATAAGCACTCACTGGACTTGGAGAAATAATGTCATACCTGTGAAGAATCTGTTTTCTAACTGATTTGAGTGGTGTGTAAAATCTACACAATTAATTTAGAAATACAAAACCAGGCTAACTGAAGTCAGCTATTTCCTATTGGATACAGTTACTGTAAGGCTGGCTGACCATGGGCAGGTGAAGACACCCTGAGTTGGATTATGTAAATTCAGGAATAAGGCCAGTGATTCACACCCCTGGCTGCATATTAGCAAGCGTTGGTGGAGAGGGCCTTAAAATACTTCTGCCCATGTGTCAGCGTAAACCAATTAGTCACACTGTCAAGGCAAAGCACCTAGGCATCATTACTTCTAAGAGCTTCCTTGGTGCATCTGATAGCACCTGAAGTTGACAGTTACTGGTCCATGTTCTCAGGCTGTAGTACCAGATCCCAGATCCTCAGCATGAGCATCATCAATGTTCAAACCCCACCCTGAACTACTAAGACAGAAACTTTCTGGTGGTGGCAGATTTGTGTTTTTACAAGCCCTGCAGGTGATGTTCAAGCACACAAAAGTCTGGGGGCCACTGGATAGCCTATATCCAAGTACACATGATGAAGAGAGAAACAAATGCATATTTAAGGAGAACCAGGCATGTTGCACCACTGAGCTATGCACTTTAGCAATAGCATTGCATTTAATTTTCCAATAGTTTCTCTGATCATTTAGTAAACATATTCTGCCTGAGTAGGACCTTGCTAGGCCTTGGAATACAGTTAAGTCTCCAAGTCTTCAGGTTCCAAATTCATATATCAACCAAACATGTACCAAAAATGTTCATACACACAAAAAAATGTATCTATACTGAACATGTACAGACTTTATTATTGTCATTACTCCCTAAACCACATAGCATAACAACTATCTCTATAACAGTTATATTATATTAAGTTATCTAAAGATTTAAATAATACATAAGGATATACATAGGTTATATGCAAATACTTCATTTTATAGAAGGGACTTGAACATTCTCTGATTTAGATTGCTTCAGCGAGTCCTGGAACAAATCCACCAACAAATGTAAGAGGCCACTGTATATAAAGCTGTATGAAACACAACGCTCCTATCTTCAAGGAGATTTACAGTAAATAAATAATTATACTATAAAGTGGTAACTAATCACTCCTGAAGTCTGAGTGCTAATCTTGTGTCAAGGACTCTGCCATGTGCAATATCTACATTATCTCAAATCTTAATAGCAACCTTCGGGGAAATAACAGGTGGTAGCCTCTCCAGTTTCCATTTGAGGAAACTGAAGATTTAAAGAGTTTAAGTAAACCAACCAAGGTCAAACTGCTCACACATATTAAAGCTGGGATTGAATCATATCTTTAATTACCTAATACTCCAGTGTTTTCTAACTATGGGACCAATTCTTGTAAGTACCATCACAAGAATTTCCAAAAGAAATCTATACACGCCCAGGCAATTTCTATAGTCCTTTTAAATGCTAGGTTCATCATCTATTGTGTTCAATGAAACACTGACTTTGTCATAATATTTGTGATATGTTTTTGTCTTAAGATACCATAAGTGTAATTGCATCTTCTGTGGGACAACCACAAATGTGGAACTGTGAAAAGAGAAACTTAGTTAGAAACACGGGGTACCAAGCATAGCACCATCAAACACTGGTGTATTTTTCAATTATGAGTAATGTATGAATGACTCTTCATTAAAATATGCAAAGGGATATGTATACTCCCAAATTCTACAAATAACTAGTTTGAAAGCCATTGCATTAAAAGTTAGATATTTTCACTTCAGTTGACCACTTGATGACAATTTGTGTTTTAACTCTGAGTACAAATATCTTTGCACTAAAAATATGCTTTTAAAAAATTACCCATACAGAAAATATCCCACAAGGGAAGAGTTTTCCTTACCAAGGGACCATGGAGACGCACCTCTGTTGCAAGACTCTTCCTGGGTTCTGTCTATCTAAGATCTCCTCAAGGATTTGCCCCTCTAATCATTGTGCTCCCTATAGTTTAAGTGGTATGGTCACTGCCCTGAATTTCAAATTTGTGCCTATAACCTCAAATTGATGAAAATATCCCAGCGTGGGGCCCCAGTGATTCATTCGAGAATGGGTACATTGCCAGGCTGGACAAGTAGTTTTCCTAGGTCTTGCAATGGAATTAATAGAAAGAGGTATTCTATGTGTGCTGAGATGCAAGCAAAAAGAACAACATAAGCTGAGAACTAGTTTCCCATCTTTCCACCATCTGAGAAGTCTGCCTGAGAACAAAACTAGCACTGAGGAAAAAATAAGCCAGGAGAGAGAAATATACAAGTTGTTGATGCAGCTATTTGAACTTTCAGATTCAACCTCACCCAAGGCTACCTAGATCCCTTATAATTATTAAATATAAGGCCCTATACCCTCCCTGATCCTTTTTGAAAGCTAGTTGGAATTGTTTCCTTCCCTTAAAAACGAATGTTACCCAGTTGGTGGGTAAATCAGTATTAGGAGTAGGATGTGATGAGTGACACGAAAGTGGCTAAATTTACAAAGACTAACATACAGCGAGGATTCTACCTCCCCATATTCAAGTTGGTAATCCCCATTTTTATGTTGTCACTGAAGACCAAACTGAGGTCTTTGTGCATGCTAAGACACACTCTACCGCTTAACTACAGCCCTGGTCCTGGTAACGCCTTTCTATGGATTAAGAAAGGATCTAAACTGTCACTTTATACGTGGATTTACAGATCATGGAAGAAAATATCATGATGTTAGAATGAATTAATATCTCAGTACAGGCTTGCCAAACTAAAAGCAGAGAGATAAAGAAATAGAGACTTACTGAGAGTCAGTGCCCAGAAATATAAGATGGCTGAGAATCAAATATTATCTTCCCAAAACTAAAGTTAATGTAAGTAAAAGTAGCTAGGTTGGAAGCACAGAGGTAATTAAAACTAGGACTTAGAACAAGAAATGAGAAGTAAACCTAATGAACCAGGCACCTTCTAACACCTCCTGCGGTTCACTTGCTGCTCAACGAATAAAATTATCCCCATGGTAAAGAGCTCTAGGGTGACGGGTGCATTAGTGTTGCCTCAATCCATTGTCTGAGAGGACAAGATGGAAGCAGTTTAGCCCAAAGCTAAAAGTATGTCCAGAGTGCTTGAGCTTGTTGCTAAGAGACAGATATCATAAAAGCAGGGTCAAAATTTGTGGACCATGGCTCCATAAGACCTCCAGCTTTGATTAATATCCCTTGAAGTCTCTAGGAAGCTAACTGACTGACTAATTGATCCAAGTGCAAGTCCTCAAAATAAAGGCCTGCATTTGCTCAATCCCTAAGATCAGCCCCTATGCCCTAGAAAGCATTACAGCAGGAAGTAAATGAGGAAAATAAGCAAGCTGGATCCCCAGAGGTGCTAGGGGTCAAACATAGGCCTTGTAAAACTAGAACAGTAAATATAGCTTCTAGAAAGGAAATATACACCACTGCATAACACACATGTAGCTGAGGAAAGCAATAGAAAAGAGAGCTGCTTTCAATCAAGGCAGAACAAGGCCAACCATCTTAGCCCAGTGGGAAGTCTCTCCATTACCAGGCATGGTTTGGTACATGATTTTCACTACTGCTGACAGCATTCTCTCTCCTATTCACTTCTTCTTCTTTTTTTTCCCCCCCAAATGGAAGTTTCTTACCATGGCTATGGTATTTTGCCTCCAGCATTTTTTTCCTGGCTTATTGAGAGTGATTGCCTGTGTGATTTGATCATGGTTTGTATCTTAGTGTATTTGCTGTTGTAATGCAGAATACCTGAGACTGGTAACTTAAAAAGAAAAGAGATTTACTTGGCTCACAGTTCCGGAAGCCAGGAAACCCAAGATCAGGCCACTGTATCTCCTGAGGATCTCATAATAGTACTATTAGAAACAAAGGAGCTGAAGAAGTCACTTTTCCATCCATTAATTCTAAATAGCAATTCTACGGCCATTTCTCTTCCCATTGTCCTAAGAGGGGGAGAAAATAAAATAAAATTAAAAAAACTCAGGAGATCTCAAATGATCTAGGCAAGAACAAACGCATGTTGGTCTCCTAGCCTGACTTTTCAGTCACCTTCACCCAACTCAAATCTCTTTATGGGTTTATAAACATGTACTACAGCTGGGGCAAGATGGCAAAACAGTAAACAACAGGGTAAACGACCTCCCTGAAAGATACCATCCAGATGCTGGCATATAGCAACATGGGAAAGACAAGAAGGAAGGAGGCAGGTCCTCTGGACCCAGGAAGAATCCAAAGCGAGAATCGAAGCCCACAGAAAAAGTGGAAAGAGGCACTTAGACGCAGAGGGCGGTGGCTGGCGGTGCCTCTGCCAGGAGCCAGACCCTCTCTGTGAAAGGAATCCTTGGAACCTGGGAACACACGGTCCAAGCAAGAGCTGCACTGCGGCGGTGGTGAACTTGGAGCCCTCAGACCAGAAAGACTGCGTCAGAGGAGAGCAGCAATGGACAGGGGGAGCCGACCTGGAGAACTGTGAGTGGAGGTCTTTGCCCTCCCACGTGAGGGGGAGATTGGCAGGGAGACATCTTGGAGTTGGGCTGGGGACTCCTAGCTGGGCGCAGACCTGCAGAGGGTGCTCAGGCTGAATCCAGTCGCTGTGAGCATACTGCGGGCCACCTCAGAGGGTCCCTGAGGGTGACAGACTTGGTCTGAAGACGGTGGCTCCACATGCACTCCAGGGGTGTTGTGGAGAGTCCACGGGTGACCTGCCCACCAGCCCAGGTTCACAGGCGGCCACCATCCCCTAGGCGCACCCCACCAGCCATCGCAGAACCAAGGCAGGCTGGGGAAAGTCAGTGGATAGCGCTGTAACAGCGCCCCCAGTGGCAACCATCAGCTATCCATAGTCAGTGCCAGCTGGAGGAACCAGTCTCACTTCAGAGAGGTTGTGGCCAAAGCAGGGAGCGCCTGACTTCCTGGTACCAACTCACACAGGGGAACGAAGGAAAATGCCAAGACAAAGGAGCAGGGGGCAGTCTCTGGCCTCCAGTTCAAACAGAGCAAATCCAGGAGATGCAAATGCAGGGGAGATCGGGAGTCCCACAGCTGAAGTTTGTGAGGTGATGGCAATTGAAGCAAAGAAACAACTTAAAGAGGCTATAAAAGAAATTAGAACAGAAATACTAATTCAACTAATGGAAGAAATGAAAAACATAATAAAATAACTACTAGGCAACCCTAAAGGAGACATAGATGAAAAAAATGGAGCATAGGAAAATGAGGGAAACCTGGAATGAACAATACAAAAAGATTTAGAACACATGAAACAGATTCAAAGAGACTACCAGGAATTCAAAAAATCCAAGGAAAGTTGGCAAAACCACCTGAAGGAAACTAAAGATAGACTTTCAAACCTTGAAGACAGGTTTGCAGCATGTGATTGTGAAAGGAAAGATCACTTAAGAATAACAAGAAACCTGAAAGTAACAATACAACTGTTGCAAGACAACCCAAAGAAACATAACTTAAGAATTAAAGGTGTGAGTGAAAAAGCAGGGGTCAATACAAATCAAATTAAAAGCCTGTTTACAGAAATAATTTCAGAAAACTTTCCAAACATGGGAACAGGAAGTGACTTTCAGATGAGTGAAGCATATAGAACTCCAGCTAAACATAACCAAAATATACCTACACCAAGACATATAATAATCAAGATCCCAGAAATTCAACACAAAAACAGACTATTAAAAGCTATTAGAGAGAAAAAACAGATCACCTACAAAGGAAAACCCATCAGAATCACGACAGACTTCCCAACACAAATCATCAGGTCCAGAAGAGATTGGAGTGAAGTATTTCAAGCCCTGAAAGAAAACAACTTCCAACCCAGATTGATGTATCCTGCAAAACTATCTTTCAGAATCAATGGAGAAACAAGATACTTCCACGACAAAGAAAAACTAAAGGAATTTATGACAACCAAGCCAACCTTATAAAGAATACTGAAGGACATTTTAGAGAGAGATAAAAAAAAAGTCCACAGCTCCAGAAAGAGCAGCAGAGAGATCTCACTGAGCGGGGCAGACAATTAAATAATCCATCATCAGGATTTGAGTCCAATAATGTCTTCAATGAGCTGTTTAGTTTGATCTTATTCTATCTCGACCTATCTAATTTCATTATATATGATGACATAGACAGCTATTTCAAAGATAGTAAAATATATCAGGATAGCCTTTATTGATACTTGATCATCTTGCTTTGAAACCCTGTATTGCTTTCATTGTTCTGTTTTGAGTGATTTTAGCCTATTTTGGTTTGTTTGACTGTACTATAACAGATGATATAGGCAACTGCTTAGAAGATAATATGAGGTATTATAGAAATCATTGCTGCATTACTGTGTATTGCTTCCATTGTTTTATTTGTTATTGGTTTTATTCAGTACTATTTTGTTTGATTATATTAGGCCCGATGGTATGGGCAGTTATTTTGAAGATAACAAGAGTTGTTACAAGGGGAAAGGAGGAAAGAAGGAAGGGAAAAGGAAAAAGACATAGATTTATACGTGAGTATACATAAGATGGTCAAAATGACTGTACTACTAAATGCATTAACTACTGAAAGAGAACAGTTGATACCTATATGATTGGATCAATTTTGCATGTCTATATCTATCAATCTGAGCAACCCCTTTGAAGGTAACAATATACCATGTTACAACCATTGTCAAACTCCAATCATCTCATTTCGTAAACCTATAATGTTACAGTATCGGATTTGTTGTTGCTATTCGTTGGTCCCTTTAGCTTTTTGTTTCTCTTTTCTGTGACCATTGCTTTATTTTTTATTAGCTTTATTCTGAACTACTTTGTTTGATTATATTAGGCCTGATAATATGGGCAGTTATTTTAAAGACAACAAGAGGTATTCTAAGGGGAAAGGAGGAAAGAAGGAAGGGAAAAGGAAAAAGACATAAATTTATAAAAAGGTGTACATAAGATAATTAAAATGACTATATTACTAAATGCATTAGCTACTGAAAAAGAACAGTTAATACTCAAATGATTTGATCAATTTTGCATGTCTATATCCGTTAATCTGAACAACCCCTTTGAGAGTAGCGATACGCATTGTTATAACTACTGTCAAGTTCCAACCATCTCATTTTATAAACCTATAATGTTATCATATCGGATTTGTTGTTGTTGTTGTCTGTTTGTCTCTTTTGCTTTTTGTTTCTCTTTTCTGTGTCCATTTTCTCTTAAATGAAAAAAAGAAAATAAACATGTACTACATCTCATTAATACAACTAAGATCAGAGTGAATTCTGAACAAGCATGCCTGCGGAGACCCTGAGACAACTGAGTACCCTGTCAATCATTCCTGTCAATCACACCTAGAGATGCAAGGGAAGACACCTGGGCTGAGGTACATATTCTTTAATTTCCAAAACCTTGATTTATCAGGGGACTGCTGTTTCTGGGTCTGTGTGCTATGACCTGTGTGAAATGATTTTTCACTCCAGTATCTTTTTTCCGTCAGCACCAACTTGCCCTGAGCACAACATCCCATGGTTGTCAATAAATGTAGCTGCTCGCCACTTGCTACCAGATGTATACTTGGCAATTCTTTGCTCATCACACACAGAGCCTGCACTATATCTGCCCATCATGCAGTAGGAATACTCTTTCAACTCATGGAAACAGAGGGGTAATCAGTTACATGCAAAAGAAGCAAAATACAGTCTCAAACCCACATTTTGGGTAATTAACTCAGTCCAAGGAGAACTAAAACTAATTTTCATGAGAAAAACATTAATCCCTCTTAAAATTCCCACCTCTCAGCACACCAACTGACACTCAAGTATTCGTATGAGTTTTGGTGGAGGAAATTCTTTTGAAGAGGCAACACATCACACAGAGACCTTAGAGTGGGAAAGAATAGGATAAGACTGATATATAAATGGGACTTCAACTGAATCTATTATGCATTGTTTAATTTTTTTAGATCTGTAGAAAAATGGTATTTGGAAAAGGTTTCTTTTTTACTATTGCACCATTTAGGTTTCATATCTAGGTTTGAATTAAGTCCTTTATCTACTATCCCCCACTGGAGCAGACCACGTTTTTAGACTGGTATCTTTTTCTATGTTTTTCTATTTTTATTGCCTTTATACATGCTCATGAATAATATGTAATATTGATTTGTGTTTTTAATTTACATAAATAATACACTATACTTATGCTTCAGAAACTTGGCTTTCTCACTCAATATCATGTTTCTAAGATTTACACATTTGGATATATTCATTCATCTTAATAACTTGAGTATTCTAGTATGTGAATAAATCACACTTGTCCAATTCTGTTCTGAGTTTATTACTATTATCATTTATTTTACAAACAATGGGGCAGTGAATATCTTTGGGCATATCCTTATGTACACATAAGAAAATTTCTAGAGCACGTATGTATGCATGAGTTTTCTGGCTGTAGTGTTTGTCCATCTTCAGATGTACTAGATATTGCTAGATTGCTCTCTAGTGTTGCTTCACCATTTTACTTTCCTGCTGGTAGTTAATAGAAATTCTTGTTCATGGTGTCTTCTGGACCTGATGTGTGGGTGGTTTGATTTATGAAGTTTGTCTATTTTTTATTGTAAACCTCTCTTCATCAGGGGTGTTAGAAATCTATGTGCCCTGGTTTGTGAAAGGATTCCTGCTGAAAAGTTTTATATTTGCTTGTACTGGAGCCTATAGGGTTTCAATGGTCCTTGACCAGGTTATGATAAATTCTTGGCTTGGATGTCCCATGCCAGACAGGTAGTATAAAATTGGATCACATATCTCTACATAGTTCAGGCCTGGGTGTTCAGTATTTCAAATGATTTTTCCCCTTCTAACTAAAACTCAGAACAAAATGGCAAACTTCCATGTTGCTCTCTTAGCCAATGAGTGCTATTTTCCAGTCTGCTTTTTATGAGTGGGGTAACACTTTGAGTTTCTAGGTGTTATGTAGAATTCCTCCTTCCTCTATCACTGGTGGTCTGGAAGCTACATAACCAATCTTCATATGAGCATTAGAGGCTCACTCCAAATCTCATGTGGAACCCAAACCTTCAGGAGTCCCCCTGGCATCAGGTCTCCCGTATCCATTCCCTACAGTAGCTTTCCTCATCCTTTTTTTCCCTCTTACACTCAAGACTATCTTTTCTTTCTTTCAAGTTCAGCAGTACAATTCCCCAAAATTTTGTTGTTTTATTTTCTTATCTAACTTTTCTATATACATGAAGTTAAAAAGTTCTTAGTCTATGTCATGCTGTTATAACAGAATGCCAGAGACTGGGTAATTCATATTAAACAGAAGTGTACTGGCTTGTGATCCTAGAGTTGAAGAAGTCCAAAGCCAAGTGCCTGGAATCTAGTGAGGATATTCTTGCTGTAGCATCCCATTGTGGATGGGCACTGAAATCAGATTCATGATCTTAGATCCTTTCAAAGTCAGCATTAATCCATTCACAAGCATGAAGCTTGTAACATAAACACCTTCTGTTAGGTCCCACCTCCCAGCACTGTTGCATGGGGAATTGCATTTCCAAAACATACTTTTGGGGAGACACATGCAGTCATAGAAGAAGGAAGGCCCATCTGTCATATTACTGAATCTTTTAAGGTGATGAAGGTTACTCGCTATTTTAATATAGTCTTATGTTGCATAACGATGGGATGTATTTTGACAAAAGCTTCATTGTGTGATTTTGTCATTATACCAACATTGCAGAATGTACTTACACAAACCTAGATAGTATGGGTCAGTCATTAAAAGTGGCTTTTTAATGGAAGCAAAAGGTGCAATAAATGTAAGATGTATGAGGCTATCAGCACAACAGGGCAGACTGTTTTACAGGAAACTTTTTATAAGTAGGAGTACATACTAAAATAAAGATTCATAGTATGTCATATAAATATATAAATCAGTAACAGTCATTTATTAGTCATTATCAAGTATTATATAATGTATATAATTGTATATGCAGTACTGACATACAATTGGTGGTGCAGTTCATTCAAACTAGCACCACCACAAACTCATCAAAGATGTATTGAATTATTGAAGTGGCTGTGACATCACTTGACAATAATAGTTTTTCAGTTTTGCTGCAGTTTTTATGGAATAATGGTCATTTATGAGTTCATTGTTGACAGTATTCCAATTTTAATTAATCATTCAAGAAGAGAGAAATAAAAAAGGAAATAACTTGTGCAGCAAAAACTAAAGAACCATACATACCTGGGTATAAATAAGAACTGTCTTCTGTTATATAATCTGACTGATACATAGTCATTTGTTCTAAACCCACTCTCAGGTTAAAACTTTTCTTGAGTGTGTACGAAATGATTCTTTAGCCTTTAGAGCCACAAAAATGCTACAGAGGGAAGGCCAACAGCTTATGTCTTATGTACCCTCCCACTTCAGCACACATGAACACTTGGTCAGGAACTGTTGACGAGTCTGAAAATGTTTCATTAAAATTCCTGCACAAAAGTTGGACATGGTGGTACATGCCTGTAATCCCAGAACTCTGGGTGTTTGAAGCAGGAAAAATGCTAAACCCAACTTGGGCAATTTAGTAAGACCCAGTATAAAAACTTAAAAATTTAAAAGGCTGGGATATATCTTAGTGAAAAGGTCATGGGATCAAGCTCCAGAACAACTATCCTACCCCCTAGGAAAAAAAAAGAAATCCTGCACACAGAATTTTACCTTGTCCTGTATCTAAAATTAATCTTATTTTAGTGGAGCTGCCTGCCACAACTGACCCTATTCTGTCCTCCCCCAATTCTTTGGTCATACCACAATGAAACTTGAAAACATGGAGAGATTCAGTGAGGGTCTTGGACTGCCAACTTCGTCCAACAATTCTGATTTCTTTATGGCCTTCTTTCTGCCTTTATAACAGTTTTTTGAGGACTTTCATTTCCACAGCAGGCTATAAGCTCTTTGAAAGTGATATTTACCTCAGTATATTCCATCACACCTGTCACAGGTGCTGTATGTGTTCAGAAAGTTACCCTTTGATATATTATAGTCAATCAGACACCATCAGTTACGCGCATCCCTTCTCAAAATCCCCCTCATAGGGCCCTAGTCGACTCACAATGCTTCCTTTTACCATTATCATCCTGCCTTCAACGTTTATTAAAGTTACCTGGGGTGAAAAACTGAGGGCCTTCTCTTCTAAAGACATCTGTTATAACTTGGGAACCTTTAGCAATGTAGATGAAGTAAAGAATACCTGTTTGGCTTTGTACTGGGAGCATGTGGTGATAGACCTCTGAGGGAAGACTCTTTTTTCTCCATGAGGGGTATGAAAATGTGTCTTTGCAGGAGAGGGCAAAACAAAGGGGAACTGCAGAAAGGATGCAGTGGGAGAGCACTGCAACTTGGATGATAAGGATCAATGCTTTCAAAATCTAACTTCCAGTTATGGACTAGGAATTTGCAAATGGCCTTTGGTCATCTGACTTCTAGAAATAGAACCTAATAAAATAATGCAAAAACAGAGATGAGTGATAAAATATATGTTAATAATATAATGAAATTTTTAATTGCAAGCAATCTAAATATCAGAAAGATTGAAAATCAGTTATGTAAATTTTTAGAGGAAACACACAGTCATTTAAAACTGTGGTC
>RJWM01013551.1:0-38634 GCA_004363535.1 Dasyprocta punctata
TTAACATGAGCCACGCATCCTCAGGAAGGTGAATCCACACACACGCCTTCTCCTCTTCCTCCTATTATTACTTGTGTCATTGCTCATATATTTCTAAATGTAGTTCTGGCTAAAAATAAATCCTGTAAACTAGGAACATGGGATGTGCCTGCCCCCACAAAACTCCTTTCTTTGTTCTGTGTTGAGAAATAAAAAGAGATACAGAACAGAAAGCTAGGGCTGAACCTGGGGAAAAGACTGCAGTGTTTCCACACCCATGGGTGCCTCTGTCTTTCTGTTAGAATTGGGAGTGCCTGAGTTTGATAAGGGACCTGGATCCTTGAGAAGATTTTATTTTATTTTATTTTATTTTATTTTCAGCACTACAGAGTGAACCCAAGGCCTTGATTTTGTCTACAACCCCAGTTCATTTATTTCTTGTTTTTTGTTTGTTTGTTTGTTGTTTTTATTTTGAGATAGTCTTGCTAAATTGCTAAATTGCCCAGGCATAGCCTGATCTGGTTATCTTGCCTCTACCTTCCAGAACACCTGGATTACAGGTGTGTGCCACCATGCTTAGCTGCTTCACGATTTTATGGAGTAGAATGCATGGCTTCCTTCCACAACCACACAATTTTGAATGGGCACAAACTCCATAAGAAGGTACAGGAGGTGTGCACAATAGTGTGTGCACCTGTAATCCCTGCACTTGGGAGGCTGGGGAAGGAGGATCACTTGAGCCCAGGAATTTGAACCTAGTTTGGACAACAATACTCTGTCTCAGGAAAGAAAGAAAGAAAGAAAGAGCGAGCCAGGCATGGTGGCACACTCCTATAATCTCAGCACTTGGGAGGCTGAGGCAGGAGAATCATTTGCAAGTTGAAGACCAGCCTGGGCTACAAAGTGAGCCCAAGGTCAGCCTGAACTGCATAGCGAGACCCTGTCTCAAAAAGACAAAAAAAAAAAGAAAGAAAGAAAGAAAGAAAAGAACAGTAAAAGAAAGAAAAAGAGAGAGAGAAAAAGGAAGGAAGGAGAGAGGGAAGAAGGGAGGGAAAGAAGGAAGGCAGTGAGGAAAAAAGGAGAGAAGGAAGAAAGGAAGGAAGGAAGGAAGACAGGAAGGAGGGATAAGTAGGCACAGGAGGCTTGGTAGGCTAAGGCCAGTTATTACCCAGGAGCTAACGTGCATAAACATCCTTCAAAAGCAGGCAGACCAAAGATGAAGCTAATTCAAGATGGAGTCATCAGCACCTAGAGAGGACAGCATACTTCCAAAGAGAGTTCTCCCGAGCTCTTCTATTTGTAAATTTATTATTATTTTTTTGTGTGTGTGAGGCAGGGTCTCCCTATGCTGTCCAGGCTTACCCTGAACTGCTGGGCTCAAACAATTCTCCTGTCTCAGCCTCTTGAGTAGCTGGAACTACAGACACATGATACCATGCCGGACTGCACCTTGGTGTTTAAAAGTAGATGTAGCCAGAGATTTAGCTCAGTGGCTTAAGTGCCTCCCTGGCAGGCACGAGGTTGTGAGTTCGATCCCTGGTACCACAGGAAAAAAAAAAAAAAAGCAGATGTAATTTCTGATCAGACCATGACCCATTTGGAGAAAACAAAGCTGATCATGGAAAATGGATGCTTCATCTAGGCTAGAATCTTTTCAGCGAGTCAAAAGGTAGATGCATTCAGGGGCTGAAAACTAAGAATATTGGCTAAATTTGGCCTCTGTGAAGAGAAATTAGGTCACAAGTACAATATTTTTGCCCAAAGGTGACTGCAAAGGAAGAAATTTAAAGAAATTGTTAATTAACCGGACATGGTGATGCATACCTGTAATCCCAGCACTTAGGGGGCTGAGGCAGGAGGATCATTTCGAGTTTGAGACCAGCCTGAGCTACAAAGTGAGCTCAAGGCCAGCCTGAACTGCATAGTGAGACCCTGTCTCAAAAAGACCAAAAAGAAAAGTCACTAATTAAAAATAAGGCAGTTATTAACTTTAAGATAAACGTAAAGTAACACATTTAAGTACAGTAACTGAAGTGCGGTACTTTGTTAACATTGTGTGTGATGATATAAACACCAAATATTGATTTAATAAAAATCATACATTATATGGAAGGAGTGGGAGAGAGAAAAGAGGGAGATGGATGAAAAAAGTGCTAAATTCTTATTTACCATAGTAGGAAAATAGTACACCTAAATTGTTTAATCAAAAGAAAAAAACACGGCTAGGGATGTAGCTCAGAGGTCAGGCACTTGGCTGGCATATGTGAGACCGGCTTTGACACCAAGAGGCTGAGTGGAAGGAATAGTACACATGCATTATTTTATTGGTGTAGGTTTATGATACATAATAGTTACATTCATTCTGGGTTACTGATAGACATGTATCATATCTTGATCATTTTCCATCCTTTTTTCCTCATGCATGTATTTTATTTAAAATATAGCAATGTAATAATGCCAGAAGAAATGAAAAGACAGGGTGGAGTAGGAAAAAAATGAGGAATTAAACTGTTGGATTTTGCTGGTGTTTTAATAGTATTACTGGACTTCTAAAATTATGTGCATATATTCACTAAAACATCTTTTAAAAGATCTTTCTCCAAAAGAACAAGATAGAACAAGTTTTTTACAGTCAAAAAGGCAAAATTAATTTCAAGTTTCAAATCCTTTGGCTAATACAGGAAAGCAGACCATGAATAAAGCCTAATGATTTAATGATTGATTTAAGCAAAGTTTGATAAGAATTAAGTTTAATAGTAACAGTGTAGGCAGCCAGGTATAGTGGTGCAAGCTCATAATCCCAGCACTCGGGAGGCTGAGGTAGGAGGATCCTTGCAAGTTCAAGACCAGCCTGGACTACAAAGTGAGTTCAAAGCTAGCCTGAACTGCATAGTGAGACCCTGTCACAAAAAGACAAAATAATAATATAATAATAATAATATACAATTTGTACCTAGGTTTTGCATGATTTAAAAACCTCTTGTTATGAGTGGTGGCATGTGACTATAGTCTGAGCTGCAGGTCCCCTGAGGCAGGAGGACTCAAGTTTGAAGCCACCTGGGCAACTTAGTGAGACTCTGACTAACAGTAAAAATAAGACCAAGTAAAAGATCTGGAGATGTAGCTCAATGGTAGAGTGCATACCTAGCATATAATCTGTGTGAGACCCTGAATTCCCTCCCTAGCACAACAAAAACAACAACAACAACAAAACTTCTTGTAGCTTATATATTATTTTTATAGTAGAAACTAATAAAAACTTCCTCAGTAAAGAGGTAACTTGGGGACAGAATTAGCCTGAGTACATCATGTTTTATGTAGCTACTTCTTTAACCATTCAGGAAGGAGGCTTAACACGTGACCTGGTGCTTCCATAAACAGACATCATTGCTATTTATCAAGTGCCAGCTCCCTGAAAAGCAAGCGTAGGGAGGTGGAAGAATTAATCATCTTCCACAGGACTCGAGAATATGATTTATCACATATTCCATCCATTTCTTTATTCCTAGTTGTCTTTCAGAAATACTAAGTAAATGTGTACTGTTGGTGGGTAGATAACACCTTCAAACAGGGCTGCTGTCCCTTTGAACATATGACCACTGTTGAGTGGAAAAGCTCCCCCTTTTGACATAGGGTTCTCAACCTTGTTGCTGTCACCATTTAGGGTTGTATACTTCTTTGCTGTAGGGACCCGGACTGTGCCCTGCAGAATATCCAGCAGTAACCCTGTCCTCTATGCTTCAGAGACCAGGAATACTCGCTCTTCCCTACTGTAGACAACCAGAATATCTTCAGACAGTGGCAAATGTCCCTGCAGGATGGGGAAGGGGTGGTGAAAACATTTCCTCCAGTTGAAGACTGGTCTTCAACACATCATTTTTCCTGGGGCCCAGCTGGTACTCAAAATGAGTGACTTCTCTCTTGAGAGACTTGCCATCCATCTAGAATTCACCCATTCTATTTCATCAAAGATTTTGGCTTAGTCTACATTACTAACTCTGCAGCAAAGAACATCTAAACAGTGATTAAAACTTATTATACCACTCTGCATCTGATAACTGAGACATTTGAAGTGAGAAGTTTCTCCCTGAAGTATAATTAGGCTATGCTAATTACCTAAGTATTTGAAAATCTAGAAAAAAACTGAAAATGAGAAGAATCCCATCACAACACCCTGACCTACTGATTAGATATTTCCCCAGGAAGGCGGATTGAGCTCCCAATTCCTTCAGCATCTCCACCTTGCCTGAGCTTGCCAGGGCTTTCAAGAAACCAGGGCCAAATCCAGCAGGGGTTTGAGTGGGCAAAAGGCAGTGCAGAGAGGATCCCCTGGCCACAGCAAGGACTGGGCCTGGGACATAAATAGCTGCCTCATCATCAAAGCCTCATGCCCAAGAGAAGGCTTTCATGAGAACCCAGCTCATTGTGTGAAAATTCAGATGACTGAACTATAATTAGCTCTATTAGTCAACGTTTTAATTCATGGGATTCTGGCTTTGATGTGCTCCTTTCTCACAGAATCAAAGCTAATAATTCCAGAATCATAATTGGGAGCTGAGTGCCAGCTTGAAACACCGGCAGCTCCTTACCTCCTTGGCAAAGCCTGCTCCTAAGCCTGCTGCTCCCTGGCCATAAATGCTGAGGAACTGGCCCAAACACTTGGCCTTGCTCACTGGCTCCTTGCTTCAGAGGACGTTCCCTGGGCACCTTCTCTCTGTGAGTCAAGGGCTCCAGTATTTAGCTTCTATATTTGTTGGTGGTGATGCTAAACTATGATGTCAGTACCACCAAAGGCTGAGCACCGAGTAGATTCTCAGTAATTTCTTTTTCTTTTTTGGATTGCTAAACAGTGGAGTAGATCATCTGTCATTTACCCAGCCAGTAACAATCTTCCCTGCTTAAGGAATCAAATTTGATTGAAACCACCAATTTTAGTGATCATATGCCCCTTGGTCAAATGTAAGCATGTGAGATAATCTTGGTTAAGGAGATACTATGGAAGAAAATCTGTTGGATTCTCTGAAAGATTTACTTGCTTTAAGAAGGCAGGCATGGAAAGTAACCGGCTTTGTCTTTACAGACTGAGGATGTAGACCAGGGATAGGAGAACAGGTGGTTTCCATGGAATTAAATTATAGATCTGCCAACCTCAAAGCTACCTCCAAGTTTCTTGCTAAATAAAATAGGTGACATGTGTTACTTTTCCCTTTCTTTTCCATTCTTCTCTTTCTCCTTTTTCTCCCTTTCTTTCTCTCTTTCCTTTTCTTTCTTTCTTTCTTTCTTTCTTTCTTTCTTTCTTTCTTTCTTTCTTCTTTCTTCTTTCTTTCTTCTTTGTACTAGGAATTGAAACCAGGGCCTCCACACTGAGACATTGCCCCAGCTCTTTTATTTATTTATTTTTCTTTCTTTCTTTTCTTTTCTTTTAATTTTAAAGCAGGGTCCTACTAAGTCACTAAGTTGTCCACGCTGGAATCAGACTTTCAATCCTCCCTCCTAAGCCCCCCAGGGTGCTGGGATTACACACATAGACCACCAGGTTCAGCTAATATGTGTGTCTTACTGTTAAGTCATTCTCTCTGTTGGGTTTTCTGTTCCTTATAGTCGAAAGCATTGTAATTGATAAAAGTGATTCAGGCGATCTTTTTGTATAGGAAGATGTAGGTGAAAGGCCAGCCTAGTGGGAACTGTATTACAACACTGACAGCTCATTGAGCATTTATTCTGTGTACCAAGAACATATAAATATTGACTTTAATACACATGATAACCCCATAAGCGATTTTTAGTATTTGTGTTTCACAGATGACAAAATGAAGCTCCGAGAACATAAATGAATTTATGTAAATCACCCCACTATTAAGTAGTACAACACAGATTAAAAACCCAGAGCTACCCTGACTCCCCATTTTTCTCCGTATTCTGTCTCGTTTTACCTTTTCAAAGACAGAGTGGAAGAGATGAAGACAAGCGTGCTGAGGAAAACTACAAATGGTTCCCAACTTGTGATAGTTTGACCTTTGATTTCCTGATTTTATGACGGTGCCAAGTGCAAGTTCCTGGTTGAATTTGCAATTCTGATCTTTTCCCAGGCTAGCGATAGGCAGTGTGGGTCCTTGGTGCCAGGCAGTGGTAGCCCACTCCCAACCAGCCACACACTCACGAGTGGGTGCCCCACAGTGTGTTGGGTTAGTAAGCTAGAGTGTTCAATGGGACAGGGGAATTAAGTGCATTTTTACTTTTGATAAACACACTGTAAGTTGAAAATGCACTTAATTCACCTACCCCTATCCTAACTCTAGTTGCACCTGTCATTGGTTGGTGGTGTGGGATAGAAGGAATAAAGGAACGGAAATGCAATCTACTACAACTGCATGGGTTGGTATTGAACACACCATCCTCCTCCAAAGCAGACATTACCAGAAGCCCTGATGTTGCTTTTAAATGAGAAGGAGTGGAAAACACCTTGAGACATTTTGCCTTTGGGGCTCCTGTGGTAAAACCCTTGCCATGGCATTTAGAATTTGTAAAGGTCAAAGATCGACACCAGTTTCCCTGAAGCAGTTCTCACGGAGGGAAATCCTGAATCTCATATGGGTAATGTGGCCTCCACAGACAATATCAAAAAGAGCTGTTTCCTGTGTCTGCCTGTCTCTCCCCATTCTCTCTTTGCCCCAGACACATTGCCCTCAAACACAACAACATGGCACCAGTGAAGAATAAAAAGAGCAGGAGTCTCCTGGAACTAAGCCGTGGCCTCATTCTGATCCTCGAGGGAAGCTCGAGAGAGGCCTGATTCTGGCAAATGCTTGGAAGGTGTTACAGACTGCAGTTTATTATCTGGAGACCCTGCTGGACACAGGGTAAGGTGCTTACCTGGACACTGGCTCTTTTTGTGTGACTCTGACTAAGGAAATTAATGAATCCTCTATGCTCCTTGTTCTCATTTTCTTCCTCTGTAAAACAAAATGATAAGGGGCCATGGCCCTAAAAGCATAGAGATGAATGTCAGCACCTGGCTGCTGGGTGTCTCCCATGCTGGCACCAGCTCCGTCACCACCTTCTGTTACCCAACTCCCATCAGACTTACACATGTACAGGTCACCCAGAGATGGCTGTTTCTTCATGCTTCCCAAGACACCATGTAGAACCAGTAAATGAGCTCATCTCTATATGCCATCCGACCCAAAAGCTCACGGGCATACAACCCAAAACACTGGGTGGAGATCCAGGAATCAAGATTCATAAGAATCTATAAGATTCTGGATTTACAAAATCCACAGAAACCAAAGAAGGAAGCCGCTTCAATATGAAGAGTGTCCTGGCCAGAGATAGCTGAGTGGCTGAGACAGAAAGCTGACATTGGAGGATTTTTTCTTATGACTAAGGAAGTGGTTGGAATGGTAGGACTAAAATGATGAGGAATTATATGGAGGAGAGAATAGGAGGGAAAGAGTGTCTATAGACCATTCTTACAAGAGGCTCAAATCTCAAAAGAATCAGAGAAAGGGAAGAAGAGGAGCAACGAAAGGAGTTTAGGATAAGAGACGTGGGAACATTTTTTGATGCTGGTGAGAATATTCCTGTACAGAGCGAGCAACTGACAATGCCTGAGAGACAAGTGATATTTACAAAAGCGAAGCCTTTGGAAAAGGGGAGGAATACTTAATCCTCCCAGTGTGAGCTCTTTGTTGTTTGCTGTACCGGGGATGAACCCAGGGCCTTTTGCATGCTAGGCAAGTGCTCTACCACTGAGCTGCATCCCCAGCCCCCAGTGTAGCTCTTTACACAACTTTATTTGCTGTGATCTTTTGAAAGACATTCTGTGCCCTGTGTCCCCAAGTGACTGCCTTATGTCAGGATGAAGCCAAGAGGTATTGGAAGGATTCCATGCCCTGATCCTCCCTTAGCTTTCCATGCTGGTCCCAGGAACCAAGCTGTGGCAGTTTGGTTCAGGGCATATTTCTTGATTTCCAGAGAGTTTCTTGATTCCCTTAGAATCAAGTATCCCTCGATTTTCAAAAGTCACAAATTTTACCAGGCATGGCAGCATACATCTATAATCCTAGCACCTGGGAGGCCAAGGTAGAAGGATCACTGTGAGTTCCAGGCCAGTTATATGATGAGCTCAAGGCCACCCTACACTACAAAATGAGACCCTGTCTCAAACAAATAAACAAGTCATAGATTTCATATCTGAACTCCTTTAATAATATAGCTGTTAATATAGATCAGGCACTGCATTTATCAACATCATCCCACATTACATGAGGAAACTGAGGCATGAAAACGTTAAGAGCCTACCAGTGGTCATGGACCTGGGAAGCAGAGGGACTGGGATTTGGATCTAGGCAATACAACCTGAACCCATCTCTTTAACCTCCCCCAACATGTTCTGCTTCTTCCATTTAGCTCTTCTCAGGGAAGGCTTTAGAGCCTTGAAACCAATAGATGCACTAGTTTGTGTTGACTAAGGAGACCCTAAGTTTGAGGAATCACCTCATTCTGCAGCCACACACACTCCCACACACACATACACACAGAGGGAGAGAGAGAAGAGAAAGAGAGACAGAATGTCCTGAAGCCCTGTGAACTAGAAGTCTTCTTGACTCCCCTGTGACTAGTCCTGGACCTGTGGGGAACGCAGCCCACATGCTGTGAGGCCTCCTTGTGTCTGTTTTCCTCACTTCCTATTTATATCAAACCAGACCTGGGCAGGAAACAGATGGCACCTTCAAATTGGGTAATTTGAGGAGAGTTGAAGGCAGGGGCCACTTAAAAAGGAGGGGACAGGATGTAGGGAAACCACAGGGGTAGTGCAAGAAGTAACAGCTACTTGACCACCACCCCTAGGCCTGTAGGAGTGAGGTTGGTGCAGTCACCACAGCTTGTAGAGTGTGGCCTGCCTGTTCACGGCCATCTGATAAGAGCTGTGATCACAAGCCACAGAGGCAGCCAGCCCTGAGGTGACCCCTCAGGTCTCCGTCACACTCCTCCTTTTGATCACTTACCTGACTAAACCCAACCACAAGCCAAGAGTAATGGAGCCCATTGATACAGTCTGTGGTCCACAGAAGGGTGGGCAAGGAGGATCTAAAAGGTGTAGATCCAGAAGGACAAACAGAAGTATCCAGCATGTTGTCCCGCTCACTATTGAGAATGGTGGGAAGCCTGGGCTCTGGAGCCAGGCAGCCCGGGTTCAAGAAACAACTCTGCACCTTCCTTGCCCTGTGACACCGGGTAAGTTATGTGACGATCCTGTGCGTTCATGGACTCGCCTGTAGAGTGGGGATCACAGCACCGACTTCAACACTGCAGTGAGGGTTCATGCTTATCTCACTTACAAATAGCATAGATGAGGCACTGAGCATCCAGTAGGTACTCAATAAATGCTAGATCTTTTCTCTCCTCCTTCTCTCTTTCTTTATCCTCCTCCTTTCCATCCCTGCCTTCTTCAGATAAATGTGGGGGGGGGGTTCGTACTTTGTATGTAATGCTATCATATGAACTTGATAAATATTTCTTGATTGATGGTTGAAAGGCCTTTCCTCTGTTGGAGGTCTCAGAACATCCAGGAAGTAATCTACCCAGTCCATCCGTAGATGCCTACAACAGTTACTGTGGTTCTTGCTTGGGTTGTTGGCATGCTTCTCCTTTCGTACATGAGTGCGAGGTCACTAGAGTGTTCACCTTATGCTTTACTAAGAGAAACATTTGCTTCATGTTGTTATATATGTGTTTTATATTTAACAATTAAAAAGGGTTTTTTTTGGGGGGGGTTATTGGAGGATGGAACCCAGGGTCTTGCACATGCTTAGCACACACTCAGCTGCTGAGTTACACTCCAATTCCACTTATTAAGTTCTTTAAAAGCTTTTCATTGTTTTCTTTCTCTCTATTTGCTCTTTCGTGTGCTTGGGATGAATCTGAATTATTGCCAGGTTCTTGACAACAGGTATTGGAAAAGGAGTTTTGAATGGTAACAAATAGCCTGAAGCTCACTTATTTCTTCCTCTTCATATAGCTCTTCCTTTTCACTGACGTAAGAAACTGTGCTTTCCAGAAACACACACCTAGGGCAGTTACAGGGGATGCTCATGGGGTAGGAGAATTAGGGTTGGGGCAAATCTGACAAACTACTGGGTGGCATGTGTCAAAGTCATAAAAACCCAGAGAACATGCACATAACTCTATCACTCTTGAGTATTGTAGATGGAACAAACCAGAAATTTCTATTTTCAATCCCTTGTTTGGATCTGGTATTGTTTGCAGGACCCAATCAGAAAAGTACTATTTTTGATTCTTCAATTATATCTGGCAGGAAGCAAAGTGAGTCTTTCAATAAGGCAATTTAAACCGGGCATCAGGTCAAATTAGTTTTTGATAGGACAACTGTCCCAGTACCTTATCTACATGAGACAGAAGGCAATCCAGGAATTTTGGATGCAAAAGAAAGAAAGAAACAAACAAACAAACAAAACCCTTTCTCTTATCCCCAGTGAGTCTGTTCACCGGCCTGCTCTGGCGCTGGAGAGCATACTTCTTTTCCACCTTCAATAATTATATAGCCTTGCTACCTTTTCTGTGTGTCTTGTCCAGTTCTTTATTCAGGACACCAAGAACCCGGGAAGAATCCCAGGGAACCCACCCTCCAGTAACATTCCTACTCTCATGCTTTCTTTGAAAATTTCTGGAGTTCTTGTTGCCGACTCTAGCTTCCTGCCCATTGATGGACAACTCAACCCTGAGAAGAGGTTTTCTCTCTCCTTTTTCAGACTCTCCCAGCCCCCTTCGAGTTCCTGCAGCTGGGGCTCCTGATCCCCACCAACAACTCTGCCCTTGTGTCTAGGGCCTGTCCCCAGCACCAAGCAAGGTAGAAGCATGCTTTTCCAAGCTGTTTACCTGTATTCTCCCTTTCTACTGTAAGCCCCTCCCCTCCCTGTCTCTCATTACAAAAAGGACAGAGAACTCCATACCTATAAACTCCATCGCGGTCTGAGTTCCACAGAGGCGGGAATAGTGTCTTTTCACATTTTTATAAGCTACAGTGCCTGTCCCCGATATTGATGTAAATAAGGAGCACAGCAAACAGTCGGTAAATCCAAATAAATTCAATTCGCCTTTGCTTCCTGCATACATGAAAGCCACTCATTTCTTTTTTTGTGGTTGGTTTTGTTTTGTTTTGTTTGTACCTGGGATTGAACTTATGACCTCGTGCTTACCAAGCAAGCGTTTGAACTGCTGAGCTACATCTCTGGCCCAAAGCCACCCATTTCTTCAGGCTAGTGTGACCAAAGCAGTAGACTGCAAACCTACATAAGGGAGAGGGATTTTGCATTCTCTCTGAGTCGGTTTTTATATGGTTGAAACAACAGCAGCTGTAAGTAAAAGCTGCAGATGGAAGGAAGAGACACTTTAAAAACTTCAAGGTTTATCTATTTATTTATTATTTTTGTCTTTATGAGACAGTGTCTCGCTATGTAGTTCAACTGGCCTTGAGCTCACTTTGTAGCCCAGGCTGGTCTCCAATTCGAAAGGATCCTCTTGCCTCAGCCTCCCGAGTGCTGGGATTACAGGCATGAGTCACCAGGCCCAGCTTTACTTATTTATTTAGAGTCAGGGTCTTGCTGTGTAGTTCAGGCTGGCCTGGTCTTAGGTTTAGGGTTAGCAGCGATCCTCCTGCCTCAGCCTCCTGAGCGCTAAGGGCTCATTTACTGTCTCCTTTTTATTTGTTTTCCTTCCAATACTGAGGACAAACCCCAGGACCTTCTGCTTGCTAGGCAAGCACTTTACTACTGAACTACATCCCCAACGTTAAGCTCTTAGCGTTAGTCTTTCTTCTTTCTTCTACTCTTTTAGTTATTTATTTTTTTGTAAAAGATTGCATAGCGGAGGAATTTTATTTGCTTATTTTGTCTCTTGCCAGGTCATAGACAAACTCCCAACCCCTTTTGTCTCCCACGCACCAATTGGCACTGCAAGAGCAGACAACTCAGTGCTTCTGCATGTTGTGAATTTTGCTAAAAATCGGTTAAGGCCGGGAGATGAGAAACCCAGGGCCGCTCTTTAGCTCTCCCGGGCTGCAACTTTCCTCCTCAGTAGCTGGGAAGGTAAGAGTAATAACTAAAAACGGTTGGATGCTCGTCGCTAGTGGGATAAAAAGTTCCAGTGACGGAAACTTGGTGATTGACAGCTCTGAAACGTTCGGCTCCAGGGCCTGCAGAAGGGTGAGCAAGGCGGGGCCTCCTGGCTCCTAAGCTTCATTCCCTACAGCGAACCCGGACCCTGTTAGACCAAATCAGCTGCTCGCCTCCCTCCAAGTTCCAAAGTCCAAATGCTTTCCTGCTGAGTAGCTGCTTTATAAATAAGAGGGAAGAGGAAGTAAAAAGGCAGTCTTTTCTGACGACTTTCAGCTGGCTCTGGCGGTGTCTCCCAGACGCAGCGCCCAGATCTGCGCTCCCGCCCCGCCCCACTTTAACGCCACTCCCGAGCTAAAGTGACCCGAAATCCCGGAGCCTAGAGCAAGGCGCAACTTCCCTGTCGCCAAAAGCTGAACTCCCAAGTGTCGGCAAAGAGTTAAGTCTCACGGCAAAATGTCTTTGTCAACCAGGACTTCATCATACTTGTCCGGATGCCCACCAGCAGGGCCTTTGGCCAAAACGAATGGGAAACCATTGGCCCAATTAACATCCTGTGATCTGAGATCTAAAAATGACCCGGAGCCGGGTAAACAAGGTGACGTCAGCGTTCGAGGCGGGCAGCGGCTCTCTACTGCCACCCCGAGGACAGTGCGCGCGGCGGCGGGGCGGCTCCGAGCGGCCGGGGACACGAGCCGGGGCAGCGCAGGGAGGACCGCGAGGCGGACAGACGAGCGCGCGGAGGACCGAAGCCGAGACCTCAGCTAAAGGAAAGCCAGGCCACTGGGCGTGTGGCGTGGTCCCCGCTGGCTGCCTCCCGGGAACATTCCTTTTCTTAGAGACGTCATGAGCTCGCTCTAGAAAACATTTTGGCTAAACCGGTGTCCTCAAAACAGGATCGGGGTGGGGCGGCCTTGGCCAGAACCATCCCTGACCCCGGGAGGGGAGCGGTGGCGTGGATTTCGGACTTGGCGAGGTCTGCGCTGGGGAGAGGGCGCCCCAGTGTCCTCCTTTACTTTCATGCCAAAACCAGAGCGAGGCTGACAGGCTCTGGGCACTGCTCAGCCCGCCTGCTGGGAGTTGCCCCAGAAAGGTATGGGGGGTGTGGAGGAGCAGGTCACCTACCCCCCCACCTCTCCCGCAGAGATGACCCACAAATGGAAACCGCAGAGTTGATTTTTTTCTTTCTTTTTTTCTTTCTTTCTTTCTTTCTTTCTTTCTTTCTTTCTTTCTTTCTTTCTTTTTTGTACAGGGCCTTGCTATGTAGCCCAGGCTGGTATTGAACTTGCGGTGATCCTCCTGCCTCAGCCTCTCGAATGCTGGGATTACAGGCATGCATCACCACAACCGGCATACATACCAGAGTTGATTTTTTGTTTTTTTGTTTTGTTTTGTTTTGTTTTTTTGTTTTTTGTTTTTTTGTCGCCGTACCAGGGATCGAACTCACAACCTCGCACCTGGAGGAGCTGAGGGTGGAACGTTCGAGAAGGCCAGTGGATCTAGACAAACACTGAGGGTGGGAGATATCAGATATACCCTGCTTGCTCAGGCAAAGAAAGAATTTGCAAAATTCCCAAGGCAGAGAGTATGGATGTTCTATAGCAGGAGGGACTAAGGAACCTGGGACACGCTGGGCATGGTGAAATCACAGCACTTTATGAGGCTGAGGCAGGAGGATGGCAAATTCAAACCCAACTTGGGCAATTTAGCAGCTTAGGGAGACCTTGTCTCAAAAAATAAAAAAGAAAACTGGGGATGTAATTCAGCATGAAGGGCTTGGGTTCAATCACCAGGAACACAAAAGAACTAGGAACAACCTTTATTTGTAAATGCAGAGAAGCTGGCAAACACCCCTCCAGACTATTACTAGTTACCAACACGTTTCCGCACCGCAGAAAACAGGTGTGGCAGCTAGATAGCCCAAGTCCTCCTTCTGCCAGCAGTCCCTGGGTCATGCGTGGAGGTTGGATGGTCAGGTGATCAAGTGTGTGTGTCATCAGACAGTAGTGGCAGGAAGGTCCAATTTGCAAAGCACAAGAAGGCTAAAGGAAATCAGTTTACTTATTGTTAAAAGCAGATTTTACTCCTTAAAACTCTAAATGACTTCTCATTGTCCTCAAGACAGTCTGACCGTTTTAATAAGGATTACCTCTCTGGGTTCTCAAAGCCCAACTCCTCATCTTCAGATTAAGCAAGATTAAGTTGAGACTCATCGTTCACCCGCTCAGCTGTTCCACAGATACTCCACGGGGCAGGCCTTGCCAGCTGCTGAGCACACATGGGGAGCCAAACCGCCTCTGCCCCTGCCTCCTGGAGCGGAGAGCTTGGGAGGTCAGATGGGCAGAGGGACATTAATCGGAGACTTCCTGGATAAGTGTAGAATTATGCAGCAGGCATTCATCTTAGTCTACACACCTGGATTTCTGTGTGTCTGTCAGTTTATCTGTCTGTCCTTCTCGATGCTGGGAGTCGAACCCAGAGCCTCACACTTGCCAGGTAGCACTTGTCAGCGAGCTACAGCCCAGTGCTTTTTATTTTATTTTGAGACAGGTTCTCACTAATGCCCAAGATGGACTTGAATTTGCAGTTCTGCTGCCTCGGTTACCTGAGAGGCTGGGTTTTGTGTGTACCCCCACCCACATTTGAATTGGGTGGCTGAGACAGGAGAATTTGAATTTCTAAGATATAGTTTCTCTGAATTTCTAAGACACAATTTCTCTGAATTTCTAAGACGTAATTTATTTTTTAAAATTTCATTTGAATTCAGCATCTATGATAACCTCAGAAATCCCATCTTGGTGTTTCTAGGGCCTTGCTGCCGTCTGTGGCCCCCGTGTTCTGAGTTTCTTCAGAGCTGCTTTCTCGTGTCCACATCAGTTGCAGCCAAGATGCTGTGTTCTGTCCCCCATCGTGCCTGGGGTTGTTTGTTTATTTGTTTGTTTGAGACAGGGTCTCTCTATATAGTTCAGGCTGACCTTGAACCTATGGCAGTCCTCCTGTCTCAGCTCCCCAAGTGCTGGAATTACAGGTATGCACCATCATACCTGGCTCCCCGTGGTCCCTGTTTTACCATCCTGTAACTTACTTTCTAATGCTGCGGCCATGCTAGGCGGGGGGACCAACTGAAGGGCTGTATTGGCGAGGAGGTTTTATAGCTAAAAGTGACTTAGCAATAAGGATATTCACTATCTTACATAACAAAAAACAAAGGTGATTCCAGAGTCATGTGGGGTGATGAATATTGTCACCAAGTGTTCTTTCCCTTCACTGTCCTTAGCCTATTGGACTTGTCCTTATGCTTATTACCTCATGGTCACAAAGCAGCTGCCTCCGTCTGAGACATAATGTCAACCACAGACTGGCTCATCAGTATATCTCTGCTCTTCATCTAGTGGCTGGCATACAGTAGTACATACTGAGTACATTTCCTTCCTTTCTTCCTTCCTTCCATTGCAGTACTGAAGAGTTAACCCAGAGCCTTGTACATACTAGATAAGCACTCTACTGGTGAGCTATACTTCCAACCTATATGCTTTAAATAAATGAATAAACAGAAATCAATATAAGTGACTATAAACATTTCAGTCTCAACAGTTTCTGACACTCGCCCCTCCCATCCCCTATGCCCTACACACACACAATTCCTGGTACTGGGAACTGAATTCAGAGCCTTCACATTGAGCTATGTACTTGCAGCTGTTTATTTATTTGGACAGAGTCTCACTAAGTCATCAAGTTGTCCAGCCTGGGTTCCTATTTGCAATACTCCTGCCTCAGCCTCCCAGGGTGCTGGAAGTACAGGTGTGTGCTGCTACACCTGGCTGTTTTTGACACTCTTGCCATTTGTACCAGAAATGCTAAGGACCACAGCTGGCCAGGAATCTCAGGACTCATCCTGTTGTCCTCAGCAAGGGGGCACACGAAACCCCAAAGAGGACTAAACTGGAAGTGACAACGTACTTGTCAGCTAATCCAGATGGAATTTAACAGTTGCGTCATTTTCTCCTTACCGGAGACACATGCTTTTTGTGAGAGACTGGCAAAGTAGGGGAGGTGTCAACAGAGTTGTGCGGTATTGCCACCCCCTACCATGAGTGTCATGTTGCCTAACCCAACATTTTAATTTCCTCTTTGTTGACTTCTGAGACCTCCACTGATTACGTTATGTGTTCAAGGACAAAATACCCTTGTGCATCTGACCTACCTTATGCTATTCTGTCTTCTAACAGGCACTCAACACGCCCTGTGCCGGAGAGGCGGAAATCAGACCTGCAGGCGCCGCCTGTGCAGTGATAGCGGCAGGGAGAGACTGCAGACGCGGTGGGGGTATGGAGCACCAAGGAGGGCACTCACTCAAGACTCAAGAACCCGAGCCCTGATTCTGCCAGCATTCGAGTTTGGAGAGTTCAGCAGGGACCAGCAACCAAATGCCTTTAAAATCTTGCTGAGGAACTTAGACGTTACCCTGTGCACTGAGCCATGACAGGGTCGGTTCAGAGGTTTTGGCAGTAGCGCTAGGGTGGATTCGAGGAGAAAAATTAGATTGAAAGTGAGAAGATGAGTTAGGATCCAGTCCAGGTGAAGGGTGATGGGAACAGAGGGAATGAAAACGAATAAGGAGCCTTTTTAGAAGCAAAACTAACAGAAAAGGCTTCAAGACGATTAAATATGAGAAAGGGAAAGACCGAAGAAAGGAAAAGTCAAAGATAAACTGAGGAGCCGGAGAGCATCACACAAGTAAGAGTATCGTGTCACAAACTTGTTCCAGCTGCATAAATGTGTGTAAGTATGGGTCGGCAGGCATGAGGAAAGGTCTCTTTCCAGGGCTACTCAAACACATGTGCGAAATGGATTCTATCAGTGTTTCTCAAACCTCGGTCACCTGCTTACTGAAAAACCAGTTCACAGTTTTTGCCACATTCAATTAACACCCGCATCACTAATTTTTTTTTTTTTTTTTTTTTTTGCGGCACCAGGGATTGAATTTACAACCTTGCGCTTGCTAGGCAGGCGCTTAAGCCACTGAGCCAAACTCGCAGTCCTAGTTTTTGAGGCAGGGTCACACTATGTAGCTAGGCCAGCCTTGAGCTCACGTTGTAGCCCAAGCCGGCCTCAGACTCACAATGCTCCTCCTACCTCAGCCTCCCGAGTGCTGGGATTAATTAATAGGTGTGCACCACCATGCCTAGCTAATTATTGGTATTTTTTAATGAAGTTGTTTTTTACTTAAATATTTACTGTTTATCCTAAAAAAAAAAAAAGACTATCATATCTGTAAAATCATGACTTTGATGTACCAGCTGTATTTTCATGTGTATTGAAACAATTGAAATACAAGACCATTGAGATTAAAAATGAATCTGTGCACTATTTAAAATGGTTATTTTCTGAATGCTCAACTGTATGCAGGGAAGACTCAGGGAAACTCTGACCTAAGTAACTAAAGCTATAAGGATAACATGTATTTTGCTTTCTGTGACCCATGCTTGGCTTCCACTCAGACTGTTTCAGTGTCCAGCCCTGATGGCAGGCCACGTCCTTGCGCCCCATCGCCCACAGAGCTTTGCCCTGCAGGTAGTGACCTTTACTGGAGCTGAAACGGAGGTCACTGTCCAAGCAAATGGGGACTGATTGGGCACGTCTTCTTCACTCAGCATCTCACATCCCAGACTCTGAAGCTACAGCAGTGGCCCAAGCCATGTAAGAGCGCGTGTCTCTTGGATTTTGCAGCTAAGAGACTGCCTGGGGCTCCCTTTCCTTCTCTGCTTTTCTCCTTCACACCTTCCCAGGTCTGAACATGGTGGGCCGCGACTTCAGCCTCTTTGGTTCCCATCTGCTGTGCCCAAATCATCTCTGTGACTGTTCTCAAGGTAAAGCGGACTGGCTTGTACACTACTAACTGACTGGGGGATGTGAGGGACAGCCCTGAACATTTCCGAGTCCCAGTTACCTCCTGTATGAAGTGAGTGAGGTTAGGTTGCTACTCTTAGAAATATCTGCAGCTCTGACAGCTTACTGTGCTGAAGCATTTAGAGACTTAGTTTTTCCTCTACTTCCTTTTTGCATGTGTGTCTATGTGTGGGACTGGGATCAAACCCAAGGCTTTGCACTTGTGAGGTAAACATGCTAGTATGTGTTTTCTTTTGAGACAGGATCTTGCTAAGTTACCCAGGCTGGCCTCCAGCTTGTGATTCTCCTGCTTCAGCCTCCCAAATAGCTGGCATTATGGTTGTGGGCCACCATGGCTGGCTTTATTTTTTTCTTTGAATTTCATATTCAGATCTCTTGCCATATTTGTTTTTGAGGTTCTTTTTTTCTTACATGTAAAAATTATTATAGTTATTATATTATAAACAGCTAAGTTAGGCTGGGCCCTGGAAGGAATCAGTGCAGAAAATAAGAACATATCACAACTGTGAGTGGAGGCACATTGATTGAAGGCCAGGCCTCAAGACAAAGATGAAGTGACTCCACCTACTTCCTCAGGGATAAACAATGATGAGTGATATTCGAAATAGGCATCAGTCACCTGTGTGGGAGACCAAGACCTTGACCTTCCCCTTCCAAGAAAAGTCCTTGTTCTTTCCATGCATACTGGCTATGTGACCTGCTTTCCTGTTGGATCAATTTGACCAGAGCTTGTCATCTGTCTTAGTTTCTTTTCTCTTATTTTTGAGATAAAATACCTGATGCCCAGGGCCGGGAGTTTGGCTCAGTGACTTAAGTGCCTGTCTGGCAGGTTGTGAGTTCAATCCCTAGTGCTGCAAAAAAAAAAAAAAAAAAGAAAAGAAAAATACCTGAGGCCCAAAATGAAGGAAGGAAAGGTTTATTTCTTACAGTTCTTGGGGGTTTTAGTCCATACTCAGCTGGCTACAAGGCAGGGTGGCATGGCCAAGGGTCAACCATTCATGGTGGCTGCAAGCAGCAAGCGTGAACCAGCAAGAGTGAGTGACACATCTTCTCCTGCCCTTGCTCTGTATGCTGGCTCCACCCCTGGGCAGGTGCAGCACTCACACCGTCAATCCCAGCGCCAGACAACAATTCAGTCATGAATGCCAGATTCAGCCGCATCCATGATTACATGAGATTTGGCAGGGCCATAGGAACATAAGCCATAACATCATCTTATTGGTTGATCATAGTTTTGTCCCACCTTACACCTGACTCATGATCCCATACTTGCCTCGTTATTTTGCTCTAGAAAGCTTCCTTTGAGAAGTAGGCCCATGGCAACCCACTTTCTGGGCCCCCTCTTGTATTTCTTAGGCAGAATCTATCTTTCCCTCCATTAATATTTTCTACTCTTAACCTCTGTTGTTCCTTAGAATTTGTTCTTCGATTTTAGATGACACAAAGTAAAGTATTGCACATCTAGCAGGTTGGGAGTTATAATATTTCCTTATAGCATATTTGGAGGTCCTATATCATCCCTATATCAATTATATATAAATATTCTGTGTGTACCATATCATATCCCTTTTTAGTAAATATTGCACTTTTCCCCCAGCATTATTTCCCTTGTAATGAATGTACTGACTTTTATTTGTAACTTCTTTTGTGAGGGATGAAAAGGTGTGCTGGTCATTGTCACCTCAAGGTCATGAGCCTTTATAGCCATGGCCACCTCAGACTGCCTTGTGGCCACTTTAAATTGTCTCATAAATTGCCTCATAAGTGACTTGAGTTTATATGGTTGTTCTCATTTTCTTTTAAATGTCACCCAAGATGAATTTTTAATAAGTTCATCAAATCTATATTGCAACTGAGGAAGAATGATACTGCAAACCTATTTTTAACTGAAATCACAAAAATTATGATTATATAAAAATTGCTGACAGTAAATTTCAAATGTCCCAGAAAAATAGACATATTTGAGGTGATAGGTATATTAATTAGTTTGTTTAATAATCCTAGATTGTATTCATAAATCATAATGATATAGGGATAATTGAAGCTCCAAATGACATAAGGAATTCTAACTCCCAATCTGCTAGATGTCTGATAGCCAAGTTCGTGTTCCCCAAAATCGAAGAGTGAATTCTCAGCAACAATGGAGGTTGAGTAGGAAATACGTATTAAGAGAAAGACAGTTTCTGCCTATAAGAGACAGAGGGGAGCCCACTACTCAAAGGAATTTTTATAGAACAAAATCATGAGGTGGGTACGAAATCGTGAGATAGGTGTAAGGTGGGACAAAACTATGATCAACCAATAAGATAACAAGTCTAGTTGCTTAGGTAATGTTGATCCAATGGGGAAGCAGGTCTCATAGTAAGTGTGCATGGAAAGAACAAAGACCTTTCCTGGAAGGAGTGGGTTAAGGTCTTGGTCCCCCAACCAGGTGACTGATGCCTATTTTGAATATCCATCATTACTGTTTATCCCTGGGGAAGTAGATGTGGTCACTTCTCTGTCTTGCAGCCTCTGAGAGCTCACCTGCTGAGCAGCCCCCTCTCGTTGCCTGTTGTCCATTTGAAACATCACTGTGTGCTGCCCTGTGCCCCTGCATTCTCATGTCATTTCTGATTGTTTTAAGAAGAGTCAAGACCACCACTGAGAGTCAGTGATCACTGTGGTGCTGTTGGCAGTTGAGAACATAGCCATTCCCTCCCTCCCCAGCCTGCTCACACTGGTCTTTCCCTTCCATCAAAGAAAATGTAATTGAGGCCTCGCTGGCTTACAGGAGACTATAGGCATTTACCTCAGGGTCCTTTCCAGGGGACTCACTGATTTGGGATTTCAGTTTTTACTCCCCAAACAGTTTTTCCAGTAACAAAAGATTTTCAGTCCTCTTAAATTCATCCAAGGACATAAACTACACAGAGCAGCCAGAGTATCAGCCATGTGAGGAACAAATAACAAAGCACTAATTGCAAAGCGGACATAGAGTTTCAGTGACTTCACAATGGCTAAATATAGGCGAACACTTGGTGTGTTGTGTGTGCCAGGGAGAACCATGATGCAATCATCCCCTTCCCTTAGTGGCAGGGGGAGGACTAGGGTCAGAAGGCAAGAATGGGATTACCTAATAAATGGTCACTTGTAATGGTACCCAGCTCCACACCCATGCAGAGTTGCACACACATACACACACACAGGCACTGACAAAGCAAACATTATTGCACAGCTTTAAAGCAACCACAATGTTCAGCTTCTGACTGTGGTTAAAAATAAACTTTTTAAATTTTAATTTAATTGTTTCAATTTTTTCTTTGATCTTTATTGCATATGAAATTTATATTCACTTTAGACAATTTGGAAAACAGAATGACTACTAATTGTTTTGCTTTTGTTTTTGTTTTTGTTTTTTATTTTGAGACAGGGTTTCACCAGTTCAGTCTGGTTTTAAACTCACTAGCTCAGGCTGGCCTCAAACTCAACAACTATTCTCCTGCCACAGCCTCCTGAATGCTAGGATTACAGGCATACTCCACCACACCTGGCATGACTACTAATTCTTACTGAGCCATTAACCTCTGGCTAGGCCCTCCCTCAGTCCTCACAATGATCATCTGAGCTAGGTGTAGTTATCACCATTTCATAAATGAAAAAGAATAATGGATGGATTACATAACTTGTTTAAATGTCACCATGCTAGAAAAGTGAAAACTAGGAGCTACACTCTGTGTCTGATGTCACATTTCGTTTTCTTTAACTCTAGACCAGTACTGTTCAATAAAAATATACTGTGAGCCACACATATAACTTGGGATTTTCTGGTAGTCACATTAAAAGAAGTGAAATAAAACCAAGTGAGATTGATTTTGTTGTTTCCATTACCTCACTATATTACTATTACTTCAACATTTAATCAATAAAAAAAACTAATGAGGTAACTCACATTCTTCTTATCATTCTAAATCTTAAAAATCCAATGTGATAGTGCGACCCTGCCTCAAAAAACCAGGGCCGGGAGTTTGGCTCAGTGCCTTAAGCGCCTGCCCTGGCAAGCGCGAGGTTGTGAGATCAATCCCCGGTGCCGCAAAAAAAAAAAAAAAAAAAAAAAAAAATCCAATGTGGGCCATTGGAGATGCTTGCTTCCCATGGGCAGCCAGAGTGAGCCAAGAGAAACAGGCAGACATGCCTCTGCATGCCTGCTGCCATCACAGGGGTCCTGGTGTAGTCACACAGGCCAGAAGAAGCAGCCCCACCACCACACTCCTGTGGCCATTAGGGAAGCCTCAGCATAGCTGTATGGACCTAAAGAAGCCCACCCCAAGCCCCACTGAACCTGGGAACCTGGGTTCAGAGAAACCCAGGTACCTGTCCCATTCTCCTACACCACAGAGGGGCAGCCAACATGGGAATTGCCTGAGGCCCTACAACTGGCTTGTCAGGAGGAACCCAGGAAAATGTCAAGATGATGGAGCAAAAGGCAATCTCATACCTCCAGCCCACACAGAACAAGTCTGGGAGATACAGATATGGAAGAAAATGGAAATCACACCCCTGAGATCTCTGAAAGGATAGCAACCAAAGTAAAGAAATGACTTCATGAAGTTGTAAAAGTAATCAAGTCAGAAATAATATCTCAGGTAAAAGAAGAAATCACAAACATAATGAAAAAATTGCTGAACATATCTAATGAAGACATAGGTTAAAAAGAGGAGCATAGAAAATGATGGAAAAGTTGAATGAACAATATAGGAAGGAATTGCAATGCACAAAACAGATTCAAAGCGATATCTAGGAAATTAAAAATTCCATCGAAAGCTGGAAAAACTGCTTGAAAGAGACTGAAGATACTTTCAGACGTTGAAGACGGGATTATAGCTAGTGACTATGAAAGGAAGGATCTTTTAAAAAATAGCAAAGAACCAAGAAATAACAATTCAATGACTGTAAGACAATTCAAAGAAAAATAATTTAAGAATGATAGGTATCAGCAAAAAGGCAAGGATCAACACAAATGGCATAAAAATACTATTTACAGAAGTAATAGTAGAAAACTTCCTGAACATGGGAAAAGGACCTGACATATAGATAAGTCAGGCACATAGAACTCCAACTAGCCATAACCAAAATAAATCTATACCCAGATATATAATAATCAAAATCCCAGAAATTCAGCACAAGAACAGAATATTAAAGACTGCTATAGAAAAGAAATAGATCACCTATAAAATAAATCTATACCCAGGCATATAATAGTTAAAATCCCAGAAATTCAGCACAAGAATAGAGTACTTAAGACTGTTATAGAAAAGAAATAGATTACTTATAAAGGAAAATCCATCAGAATTATGGCAGACTTCTCAACACAAACCATCAAGTCAAGAAGAACTTGGAGGGGCCAGGGATACAGCTCAGCAGCATAAGCAACTGCCTAACAAGTGTAATGTCATGAGTTTGAGTCCCAGTACCCCAAATATAGAAGAACTTGGAGTGAAGCATTTCAAGTCCTAAAAGAAAACAACTTCCAACCTAAAATGATGTACCCTGCAAAACTATCTTTCAAAATTGATGGAAAAATAAGATAGTTCCATGATAAAGAACAATGGAAGGAATTCATAACCACCAAACCAATCCTACAAAGAGTACTGAAGGATATTCTAGAGAGAAATAAAGATTATCATGGTTCCAGGAACAGCAGCAGAGGGGGATTGCCAAACAGGGCAAGCAGTTGAATGGAGGGGGAAAGTAGGGGGACATCAATAGAAGGATAGCATGGCAGAGACAAGCCAATGTATGCCAGTTGTAACCATTAATGTAGATGACCTCAATTCACCAATATAAAGAAACACAGGGAGCATGGATCAAGAAACAAGATCCATCAATATGCTGTATACAAGAAATGCATTTAACTCAAAAAGAAATTCATAGACTGAAAGACAAAGGAGAGAAAATGATGTTCCATGTGACAGGAAACCAGAAAAAGGGGTAGTTTTCCCATCATTCACTGAGTGGTTAAGAAAGACATGGTATACAATGAAAAGCTACTCAGCTATAAAGAAGGATAATTTTGAGGCTCTTGTAGGTAAAGGGATGCAACTTGAGATCATGCTCATGTGTGAAATGGTTCAGCTCATATGGGTAAAAACATCATGTTATCTCCCTAGTATAAAAAACTGAAGGAGTTAGTGGAATCCAAAAGGTATACTAGATATTGTGAAAGTGACGGAGGGGGAACTGTCTAAAAAGGGAAGGTGGTAACCATTGTTAATTTCCTATTATCTTATTTTGAATTATTGTATCATTATCATTATTTTGTTAGGTTTTGGTTTTATTCTGTCTTGTTTTGTTGATTTTATTATGTCTGATGGTATGGGCAGCTATTTTGAAGATAGTAAGATATATTATGGTAGCCATTGTTGATTTCATATTATCTTGTTTTGAAGTCCATAAGCTTTCATTATTTTGTTTTGATTGGTTTTATTCTGTTTTCTTTTGTTTGATTTTATTATGTCTTACATATGTGGCATAAGTATGCATATATGTATGCGTGTGTGTGTGTGTGTGTGTGTGTATACATGCTACCACTCAAACTGAAGAGAGTTCCATGGCCCAGCCAAAGCTTCTCATTCTGCCCTCCTAACTTGGGCCAAACTTTTGTTAGTCAGTGCTAATTGTGACATTTTTCCAGTGGTCTTCCTCTTGGTCTTACTCTCCCTTTTTCTCTGCAGATAAATTTTGAGATATTCTTGACTCCCGAACCTGATAGGAAATGCCAAATTAGGAGGAAGTCTGATTTCTGGAAGGATCTATTTCTCTTTTGGCTTCATTTGATGTATCTTGCCACCCTAGAGGAAGAAATCTCTATGGTTGGGCAAGGACAACACAGTGTGGGCCCAGAAGGCCACTTGAAGCCACCAGCTCAAAGCCATCTGCTCTTCTGCCAGGATCATGTTTAACTGTGTGGACCAGAAATCATGATTCTCTATCGAGAGAGAGAAACAGTGGCTCATGCAATTCAATCAAGGAAGAATCAATCCATAGAAATCTGAATTTCCATTAGGTCAGGTAAATGAGTTTTTATAGCAGTAGAGCTCTGCTGATTTTACATGGATATACAGAAGCAGACAACGGAGTTAAACATTGGCCCTTATAAAATGAGAAAATCCTTAGGTGACTGCTTGGTCACTAGGTATAGCAATTATCCATCTCAGTGTGGGAATCACTGGGCTGCCTCTAGGCCTGGCACCTCCCTCTCTGAGCTCTGTCCCACACAGTGCATCATTGTCTCATCCCACGAAAAGGGACACAACCCCAAACACCAGCCCTTTCAGTGTCTTTTGTTGACCCACATGTGAGAAAGGTCCTTATGGAAGTAGCTGGAACACCTTTCAGGTCCACCATGGATTCAAAATGTGTGGAGCCAGGGATTTAGCTCAGTGACACAATGCTTGCCTGGCAAGTGTGAGGTCCTGAGTTCAGCTCCTGGTACCCAAAAAACCAACCAACCAAACAAAACATGTTGCATCTCTCCTCAGAAACTCTCTCTCTTTTGGTCTGTTGACAAATCTCTTTTTCATACTTAGCATGGAGAAACATGGTAGTGTACTCTGAGCCGTAGCACAAGTCACTGCCCATTCACTTCATTGCACTTCATTTTTAATGTCATCCCAAACGTATTCAGTGTTTCAGCCAATAATGTCTAAGGCTCTGACAATACACAAAGGAAAATTGGAAAGCAGAAATAAGGCAGTTCTTGCTCACAGCTGGGAGTTCTCAGCTTTGTGAAGGGTGGACAGACAGAAGTAAATGATGGCTATACTACAGTGATATGATGGTCTGTGCGGTGTCTACTTGCTTAAACTGGAGTTTCTAAAATTTCCTTCCCCTATAATAAATGTGATCATTATGTATACCTAAAATGTGCCAATAAACTTAATTAATTAAAAAAATAATAAAATTCCCTTCTATGCATGATTCTGGATTAGAGCTGGGAAAAAGAATTTTCATAAGATAGTCATTTCTCTCAGAGAGTCTCTCAAAGGTTAGATGAGATGATCAATAGATGCAGAGGTGCCCAGTAGTTTTCTAGTTTGTTCTCACTTTCCTCTGTCCAGCTCTTCCTAACAGCCTGGTCCTGCTGGTCCAGCCTATCAGACTCTTGGTTGTAGTCCAACAAGACATTGCTACCACATTAGTCAGCATTGCATCACTGTGACAAAATACCTGAGAAATACAACATAAAGGAGAAACATTTATTTTGGCTCAGAGTTTCAGAAGTTTCAGCCCATGACCAGCTGGTTGTGTTGCAATGGGCCTGTGGTCAGGCAGAGCGCCGTGATGGTGGAAGCATGGGGCAGAGGAGGCTGCTTATCTCATGCAGCCAGGAATCGGAGAAAGAGCAGTAGAGAGGAAGGGGCTGCAGATAAGATATGCTCTTAAAATCCACGCCTCAGTGACTCATTTCCTCCAGCGGGGTCCTAGTTCCTCATAACCCATTAAGCCGTGAGTTTGTCAACGGATTGATTTGCCCATCAGTGAGGTCAGCATCTTCATGATCCAATCACCTTTCTCAATCCCACTTCTGAATGTGGTGGCATCAGGGATCCAGCCCTCAGTACATGAGTCTTTGGGGGACACTTTGTATTTAAATCATAACAGCTACCTAGAGGGCTCAGCTTCCCATTGATGCCTCCACTTCTGAGATTGGACATGGTTGGCTCCTTGGAGGGACAGATTGGTGACTTTATTTATTTATTTATTTAGCTCTGACTCTCTGGCCCTCTAACTTCCACTTCTGGACCTGCCCTCTCCAAGCTCTTGTGAAAATTCCAACTTGTGCACTGGATCACTCATCTCATAGCACTGACAGTGGCTCTGCTCTCCTGACTGATACAGGTGTGCTAAGAGCCATCGAGCTGAGGCATGTATGAGGGGCATGACTATGAGGGCAGCATCCTTCATGAGACAAAGCAACAGCATCAAAACTCAAAGAGGAGGTGAGGACTTGGAAGATGCGTGGTATTCATAATCCGAGGATGTCTAGAGATACAGACATCATCACAGCAGATTGTAACACAGAGCATCTCGACTCATCACCAGTCTTTATAGGGTTGTAGAGCAACAATGGAAGGAGCAGTGAAACCTGTGGGGAGTTCATGGGAAGTAAGAAAGAGGGAGATAAAAACGTGCTGGGTCTTGAAGTGGGAGAAGGAAAAGGTGTTCTGAGCAGACCAGTAGCAAGTGCAAAGGATGGGTGCCCCCCAGAGAGAGCGTCCTGAAAGTACTCTGATGTCTCTGGAGATGATGGTAAGGATGTGCCAGGTGTAGCCCTTTGAACATGAAAGCGTCATGGTCAAACCTGAGTTTGAAGCAGTACTTGGAATAATGATAAGGAGGAAGAGGTAGCTGGAAAGTGATAAAAGTTACATGCCAGAATTCAGATGGGGAAAGAAAGCATAACTTCCTCATTTTTTGTAGTTTATTTTATCTTTCTCTCAAGGCCCCAGTACCCTCATGGCCAGGGTGAAGTGAGAATATAAACGTCCCAATTAAAGGTAATTAGGTCCCATCTGGTTTTGAAACATTGGCAGGGTGAGAGGGTGGGGGATTGTTAACCCAGATTCTGTTGAGAAATTAGTCTTCAAATGCAAATTTCTCAATCCTCTAAACACGCTCTTCCAGATGTGTTTCTTCCTTCTAGAGTAGGCCTCCTTTTCCTCCCTCTCAGGAGGGCAGCTGGGCCACAGTGAGGCTCAGATAGACACTCATGGCATGGGGGAGGGCCCCCTCTGTCCATACTATCCTCCCGCTGGCCTCCGAGACCTCCCTGAGTCCTCCCTGTCTCTGCCACCGATGTGTCAGGGCTGGTGTGAAGCACCTTGCGTTCCCTGGGCTTGGAAAAGTCCTGGTGTGCTCCCCCAGGAGTGCTGCCACCTTCTCCCCAGTGTCTTGGCTCTACCTCTGCTCACTTTCATTCTGCAGATCCTCTGACATCAGGCTGCAACTCTCAACTGATCGCCAGCTCAGAGTCTTCCCCAGGTTGCCCTGGCCCACTTCCTGGGTGCTCTACATAAGTGGACACTTGTAGTGCACCATCCCAATCCCCACCAGCTCGAGGACTCGCAACTGAATTCTTGTTAAGAGTAGTCCTTGGCCAAAGGGAATTACCTGGCCCAGGATTATGGGGGCAGGGGCAGTGCTTGTATTTAATGAGTGGTCAAAGCAGGACTAGCAAAGGCCCAGCTCCCTTACTTCTATTCAGAATTCCCATGACAGCAATAAGACCTGTATCACAATAGCTTCACAGTTCAACCTCTCCCTCCCCACTCCTGCTTCCCTTGCTCTTTTAAAGATTGTTGCTGACCACAGTCACTATAAGTCCCTGGATGAAGCTGCTATCTAGAGTCCTCATGCCCCCAGGTGGACACTGTTGGATCCTTCCCATGCTTCAGGGAACTGGCAAGGCTCTGGGCTCGATTCATGAGTCTCTTTCTCAAATGAAGCACATTTTTGAAGGTTCAAGGGGGCAAGCAGCTACTGCCTTCCCAAGGCTCAAAGTAGAAAAGGGACCCCAGGGCCTTGTGCCATGTTTTGCCTCTCAATCGTCATTCTCAGTTAGTTTATCCCAGGACAAAGCCGGGTGCATGGACGTCCTACTCTGTGAGGGTCCCAAACAACGTGTCACTCTAGTACAGTCTCCTCTTCTCCCTGCTGGGGATGTCCCTGTACTTCCTGGCTCACAGCAGGCTCCTAGGAGCCAAGTCAGCCAGTGCTGTCCATTGGTGCTGGCCAGGAATGACATCTCCGACCCCAAACCTTCTCCTCTGTCCAGTGAGGATGGGCCAGGTCTGTAAATAGATTTTTTTCTGATCAGCAGGCTTCCTATTGGATTTTGCCAGATGAGATCACTCAGAAGAGATCAAAAGCCTTGTTTGCTTGAGGTTCCTGCAGGGATCTCTCCAGAGATGGCACGTTGGCCATGCTCAGCCACTCCCAGCACTCTGCGCCCATCTCCCAGGGTCCTTCACAGCCTGGAACAGCCCCTGGCAGCACCTTTGCCTCACAGCCCACAAGATCCCTCTTTGAGCTTCCAGTTCCAAACACACAAACTTATACCTTTGTTTCCCATTCCCAGGGGGCCTGCTGCCACCTACTGAAATGGCTCGGATTACTCAAGTGTTCTGTTTGCTCACTTGGTCCTCCTGTATCTTGGGAGAATCCCTCATCCTGAGTCCATTGTGGAAATTCAGAGTGTGATTCTGTGTGCCAGACTGCACTCTGGCTGACACAGTACTAATGTATAAAGGGAAGACTTGGAAATTAGAAAAATTCTTGTCTTTTCTTGTAGAAGCTGACTTTCAGGATTATTTCAACTGTCTACTAAGCAAAAATACCATTAAGGAAGCTCAAAGGTGATCATAATCACTTTCTTTTTCATGGCTTTACAGTTTTAACAACTCTGTGGATGCTCCTGATTAAACAGGGAAGAATACTTGCAAGGAAATGCAGAAAAGAAATGCACTTTTGGGCCGGGGATTTAGCTCAGTGGCCTAAGTGCCTACCTGGCAGGAGCGAGGTTTTGAGTTTGATCCCTGGTACAAAAAAAAAAAAAAAAAGCACTTTTACACACACACACACACACACACACACACACACAGTATTCCTATTTTTCTCATTGCCAAGCCACTTAAGTATGTGCTTCACTCAGGATTGGGGCAGCAGCACCATGAATGAAGAGTAAGGGGTGTGGCCAAGAAATACCTGAAAGTAAAGCCACAGAGGTAAACAATTGATTGCTCACACAGGAACGTGAGTACTGACCACCGCCAGCCTCAGTCAAGGGCCACCAGCTCAGGAAACAGCTCAGGTGATCAAAATCAGACAAGGAGAGAAGAGCTACAGCAAGTAAGCACAAGCTGATTTCTGTCTCAGACTATTGAGTTTCGATGCTGAAAGTCTAGGCCATTTACTTGTGGGAAGGCAGCTAAATACTTGTAATGCTTGTCACTTTTTCTTTTCTTCCTTTCTTTTTTCTTTCTTTCTTTCTTTTTTTGTGCTAGAGCTTGAACCCAGGCTGCATCCATGTATCACATGCACTGTACTACTGAGCCATACACACACCCTACTCTATAGTTAACACTTTTTTAAAAACATGTTTTTCATAAGTGCCTATTATTTTATAAAATTTTTGTCCCACTATGGCATTTTCATAATGCATATATTTTGAACATATCCATCCTCTTATTGTCCTCCCTACATTCTCCCACTTATTCCCTTCCTTTTGTCCAATAATGGTCTCCCTTTTACTTTTATATGATCTTTTTTAGATTTCATGTTAGGGAAAATGTGATTTGTCTTTCTAAGTCTGCCTTACTTTGTTTCACATGATGATCTCCAGTTCCATCCATCTTCCTGCTAATGACTTAATTTCATTCTTTTCTGAATAATACTCCATTGTGTATCTGTGTGCCACATTTTCTTTATACATTCATCTGTTGTTGGGAAGATGAATCTTAGCTATTGTGAATTGTGTTGCAATGAACATGGGTATGTGGATATCCCTATAGTATGATGGCTTCAGTTTCTTCAGGTATTTATCAAGGAGTCATATACCTGTGTCATATGGTACTCCTAGTTTTTTTTGAGAAACCTCCATACTGATTTTCATAGTGACTATACTAATTTATATTCTTACCAGAAGTGTACAAGTCTTCCTTTTCCCCACATCCCTGCCAATGTTTATTGTTTGTTTGGTTTGTTTGTTTGTTTGTTTGTTTGTTTTGCATTCTTGATGACAGCCATTCTATTGGGGTGAGATGGAATCTCATTGTGTTTTTTTTTTTTTGATGGACCTTAGGATTTTATGTATTTATTTATTTATTTTTATATTTTAAAGGCAAAAAAAGAAAAACAAAAAATGAGACATACAAACAGCAACTACAATAACAACAAAAAACTCAAAACAATAACAATATACACTTTCAAAACAAGATGATAGGAATTTAACAATGGTTGTAATATTGCATATTGTCTTCAAAAGAGTTGCTGAGATTACCAAATATAGACATGCAAATTGATCTAATCATATGACTATTAACTGTTCTTTTCCAAGAACTAATAGAATTAGTAGTATACTTATTTTAGCTATTTTATGTATATATATAAAAAATTATATCTTTTTTATTGTGGTTTTGATGTGCATTTCTCTAATGGCTAAAGATGGTGGATTTTTTTCCCCCTATACTTACTGGCCATTTGCACTTGTCCTGAGAAGTATCTGTTCAATTCATTTGCCCATTTATTTGTTGAGTTATTCAATTTTCCTTTTTTGATGTTAAGTTTTTCATGTTCTCTACATATTTTAGACATTAGCACTTTATTAGAAGAGTAACTGGCAAAGACTTTCTCTCATCCAGGAGGCTGTTTTCTCACTTTGTTAGTTTCTTCCCTTGCTATGTGGAAAATTTTAGTTTGATATAGTCCCACTTGTTGGTTCTTACTATTATTTTCTGTGCTGTTGGAGTTCTAGTCAAGAAATCTTAAAAATAAAGAAAGAAAGAATAAAAGAAAAGAAAGAAATCTTTACCTGTGCCTATGGCTCCAAGAATTTCCCCTAATATTTTCTTCTAGCAGTTTCAAAGTTAGTTATCATTTTTTTAAAATAAGGAGTTTAAGGAGCACAATATCTGATTCAAAGAATGGATTTTTCTCTATGGATTTTCACATGGTATTCATAAAAATACTTTAATGTCGGCAAACCTTTTGTTGTTGTTACCGTTTCTCATTTTTTGTTTTTATTTTTTATTTTATTTTATTTTATTTTTTTGCGGCACCGGGGATTGAACTCACAACCTCGTGCCTCCCAGGGCAGACACTTAAGGCACTGAGCCAAACTCCCAGCCCTGGTTTTTTGAGGCAGGGTCGCACTATGTAGCTCAGGCCGGCCTTGTGCTCGGGTTGTAGCCCAAGCCGGCCTCGAACTCACAACGCTCCGCCTACCTCAGCCTCCCGAGTGCTGGGATTACAGGCGTGCGCCACCACGCCCAGCTTCATTTTTTGTTTTTAGAGACAAGGTCTCACTATGTACTTCAGGCTGGTTTTGAACTCACTATATAGCCCAGACTGGCCTCAAACTCCCTGTGATCCTCCTGCCTCAGCCTCCTAAGTTCTGGGATCACAGGTGTGCCATCATGCCCAGTGGCAAGACTTTTGTTGTGGCTTTGATCTGAGATGTCCCCCCAAAGCCAAATGTGCTCAGACACATGGCTTGGAGAAGGTGATTGGATTATGGGGGAGTTATAACTGGCTTGGTGTTAGGAGATGGGTCTGGTTGGAAGAGGCGGTCACTGTGGGCCAGTGGAAATCTGTGCCAAGTATAGTGGTGCATGCCTATAACCCCAGCACTTTGAGAGGTTGAGGTGGGGTGGGGGGTCATGAGTTCAAACCCAGCCTGGGTGACTTAATGACCTAGACCCTGTCTAAAAAACAAATAACAATTCCCCCCTGACACCCACAATTTAAAGGAGTTCATTTGACTCATAGTTTCAGATAGTTCAGTCCATGGTTGACTGACTCCAAGGCAGAAATGCCATGGTAGAAGGGCATGGTGGAAGATAACTGCTCAACACAGAAAGCAAAGAAACCAGGAAGAGTCAGAAAAAAAGAAATACCCTCCAAAGGCACATCCCCAGTGACCCTCCTCCTCTAACCAGACTTTACCTCCTAGTAACACATTTAATCATAAATTTATCAATGGCTTAATCTACTGATGAGTATAATGCCCCTGTGATCCAATCACCTTTGAAAGCCTTACCTCTGAACACATGAGGGTTTTGGGGGACATTTTAGATACAAATTATAACACACCTCCACCCTTGCATAGGTAGACCTTTATTGTGAGAGTGGGGCTTCAGTTCAAGGGAGTTAACAACAGTTTTGAGAGAGAGGGAGAGAGAGAGAGAGAGAGAGCAAGCTGCTCTCAGAACATAGAGAGCAACAGTTTTTTATTGATTTGCTGTGGTGGTCTCAAGTCTGGTAATTTCCATTGGCCAGGGAATAGTGCTAAAATTTCTCAGCTGTGTGACTTCCAAAATTAGTGAGTTTTAAATTCCCTAACAGCAAATAAATCTAGAGAGCTTACTGAGGTTTTCCTTTGGTGACAATTTCTCATTTCATGCGAACATTCTGTTTCCATGGTTTTACCAGGGTCTCCTGGTGGCTCTGTTGATGAGAGCACCAGGGTAGAGAACAACATGCCACGGTACGAAGGGTAACAGTTTATTGTGCCAAGAGGTTTATTTTGTCATCGCAGTGCCTGTCTCACCATGGTGGTTGTGAACCATCTCAGATGAGCACACAGCAGGCATTTAGCCAAGCTTTGTGGATAAACCAATGGATTGCAACATTCAACCCGGGTTTTGTCACTGAGCCTGGCGGTACCAATATCCTCTGTGCTGTCTGTATTGACTCTACCTTTCCCCTCCAGTATTGGCCTCAGGACAGAGAGCAGCAGTGGGGGGTTGGCACTACACCTCAGAATACTCACTGGACCTCTCCTCTCCCTATTGCTCTATACTTGTTCCTCTACAAAAACAATTATCACTTGCAGTAAAAGTTACCTGCCTGGGTCTGCTTCCCCAGCAGAGTGTGAAAACTGGATGCAATGCTAGCACATTAGCAGGCACTCAGCAATTTAGGGTAAAAACAAACATAAACAAATATGCTAATGAAAGAAATTCTTCTCGGGTAGGGAGTAGGAGCTGGCAACTAGAAAAATAAAGCGAGCCAGAAACGGGGAAGCCCGAACAGTGCACAGCGAAGGGGAGACCTCAAAGGGGAGACCTCGAGGCCTCGGCTGGGCCTGGGTCCTGGTTGCCGTGTTTTGCACTTCCTGAGTGATGGCCGCTCTCTGACTTAGCTAGATCGAACACCTTAGGAAACAGAAGATGTTTCTGCTTTCAGATTTCTTCATTATAATCTTTGCCCTAAGAGGCAAAACAAAATTAGAGCTAAGCCGAAACTTCAATGAGCTGTCTTGTGATGGGAAACGTCAATCAACTCTTCTGCTTTTTGGATTTTGATCCGCAGTGAAACTTCATACTAGAAATCAATACCGACTTCTTATCACCTCCAGTTCCACGTACTTTAATGAATCTGAATGCAACCTCCTCTTTCTCTACTCCTTTTACTCCACACTGCCCAGCCATGTCCATGGCTATGCTTCCACATTCTGCCCTTTCCTGGCTGATTCATCGAGCAGTTTCTTCTTGTCATTTAAAACACATGCAGTCGCACTCAGATTTCAATCCGGGGGTTGTGCTACTCTTGCTGCCCTGTCTACTGTTGGCAGGACTAGGAGGACTTGGGAGAAGGGTCTACTTGCTCCAATTCAAAGGAGATCACATGCTTTGCCGAAGACACCCTCTGCCTGCTGGCGGACACGCAAGGCAAAAGTTTAAGACCCCTATGAGATGTCTGATACCATGCTTAGTACTGAACCTTATCCTATAATAAACTATATTTTATAGATTAGGCAGAATAAAAGATTAAAAACAATAAAACTAATAATAACAGAACTGCTATAAGAATGTACTGTATATAATCACAGTTATTTAAAGCTTATATATATATTGTAAATTTCTAGAACTTTTTATTTAATGCTTTCGGGTTGAAATTGAGAGCTAGTACTCTGCAGAAAGCTCACCCACTAATGGGAAGGGGAATGGTACTGTAATCAAAGTCAAGACTTTCAAGATTGGCTAAAAGTCTCACTCAGGAAGATTTCTTTTCTTCTGAAAGAATGGTCCCAGCTAACCTTTGCAAAGTACCTACACTGTGCCCCCTTCTGTCCCCAGTGCCTTACATATACTAACCAAATCATCTTCTGTCTCCTTTAGCTCCATTTCATAGATGTGGACACTGAGGCTGAGACCAGGCTCACACCAGTAAACAGAAGAGAAGATTCAAGACCACATACTTGGGCTTCAGAGTCCACAGGCTTAGCTAGCTGAGGTCCTCAGTAGCAGAAAGGACCAGTCATTAGGGTGCCAGACTGGAGTGACAACTCAGTAGGGCTGAGGGAGGTAGGTGGTGGTCACCACACTGGACCCCTCCATGCAGCCCTCATGATGCATTTTCTGTGCTGTGTCCTGCACTGGTCAGGAGATGGGCATATGGAGGTAAGTGGAACCCATCCCTGACTTGGGAGGCCTCAGTCACAAGTGTGGTCTATGATAATGGTTGTAATGGCTGAATCATGGGAGCCAAGACAGGGAAACTTTTTCCCCTATCTGGGGAGGATTATGGAGAGAGGCATCATTCACCTCAATCTAGAAGTGATCAAGCTTAGTCTCCGCTTTCACCATTGCCCAGGAGTTACCTGAAGGCCAAAGACAGTGTTTTACTAATCTTTGTGCCTCTAGGACCAGCACAATAAATGATACCTATTATAGCAAATAGTTTATTTAGTTAGCTTATGAGCAAGGCAGCTAACTAAAGTGTCTTAGTTACTTTTTACTCATTGCCGAGACAAAATACCTGACGCCCAAAGTTAGGGAAGGAAAGGTTTATTCTTACAGTTCCTTGGGAGTTTCAGTCCATAAAGTGGGCTCCAAGGCAGCATGGGATGACGGGGCTACAGTTCATGGCGGCTGCAAGCTGCAGGCCGCAATCCGCGCTGGCGAGAGAGAGGGCGGAAGCCGGGAAGCAAGCAAGAGGAAGACCTGCCTTCCCTTATACTGTATCTCAGCTCCACCCCTGGGCGGGTGTAGCAGTCACATCATTAATCCTTGTGCTAGACAACAAACTGATCACAAGCATCAGACTCAGCCCCATCAAAAGTATGAGGACTTGGGGGTACATAGTATATCCTATACATAAAGCAAGGGACTGCGATAGAGTTGAGTAATCAGCTACACTGATGGGAATTCAAATAAGAATATACCAAAAATGAACTTTCCCAAGCAACATGGAATGCAGCCCACTCCCCACTAAGCTCCTGAGTTCAGAGGAAATTATATTGCGAATCAACCAGTACTTTTCCTTACGCAGTTTCCTGTAAACCACACATGTTGAAGAACTGAGTTAGAAGTCTGAGTTCCAATTGGTCATTTTAAATCCACACAGTCACCTTTGATAAGTGCCACTAAACAATTGCACAATTTCTGTGCATTGCTTATCTATAATTAGCTCTGGATCAAGAGTTCATGAGGCCACTCACTTGAGACTCCTCCTGGAAGTCTGGAAGTTTTTTTTCTTCTTATTTCCAACAAAACTCTCCTAACTTCTTTGGTTCTCAACTTCATTCCTAAATGTTTGTGGAACCAGGAGCTCAGTAGATGCAGTAACACTAACAGGTGTTAAGTAAGTGTACATGGAATAAATAAGTAAAATAATGAGTAGATTAAACAGAATTGATTGTAAAGAACTCTAATCTGGGAACAGAAACAACCAAAATAAACCCTGAGGAGATTCAGATAGAAACAAACGCCAGACTGAGCAATTCAGAGAAAGAAAATTCCCTCAGTTTTCCCCACCTTTGGAGGTGGGAATTGAACCCAGGGTTTCAAACATGCTAGGCAGGTTCTGTACCACTGAACTACACCATCAGTGAAGACAGAGACTTCAATGCAAAAGAAGTCGGCAAGCGATGCTTTCTCCCTGAGCCTGTACACAATACATGGGAGGACCAGCTCAAGCCTGCAGACACATGGTAACTCCTGGCAACTGCAGAGGCTTCCACAGAGAAATGTCCCAGTGGAACAGAGCAGAGGATGCACCGGACTGCAGCAGCTGGTGAGTTATTCAGGTTCAGATGTCCCCCGGGATAGGACGGTTGGCCAGTAGTCACTTTGGGGAGAGGTAAACTGAGTTCAGAACTCACAGCAGTGGTGGGCTAGGTCCATTTAGTGGCTCCCAGTGACCGGATGAAGTGGAACCAAGTTCAAGTGGGCAGGAGGTCAAGGAGCTGAGTTCAAGTTGGCAAGAGGCACATAGGGTGTTGCAAACTGAACTTCAGTCGAACTAAAAGTGCAGGCTTGCTGAGATTATCCACCACCCTAAATGTATGGCTGGCTTGCTGGGATTAATCAACGTGGATCTGGGCTCTGTCTGCCCACTCTGACTAGTAGTAACAGTAGAGACATGCCCTGAAGCGAAGTTTTTTCTTCCTTTTCTTTCTTTCTTTTTCTTATTCTTTTTGTCATTGTTTTCTTTTTTCTTGATTGTTTGTTCTTATTTTTATATGAGTGTTAACATTCTTTCTAGTATTCTTGTTGTTGTTCTTTTTTTTTTTTTTTTTGTATCAGGGATCAAACTCATGACTTTGTGCTTGCCAGGCAGGCACTGTGCTACTGGGCTATATCCCCAACCCCTCACTGTTGTTATTCTGTTCTTGTTTTTATGTCTTCTTTCTCTCTTTCCTTCCTTTCTTCTTCACCAGTTTCTTAAAATTCATGTACTCTTCCTTTGTCCTCCAGTCTTGCTTCTAATCTCTTCCTCTTCTTTTTCTCTATTTTTCTCACTAACCTCTTTTAAATTTTCTCCCCAAGGGCAAAAATTGCCATACTGAGGGCATATTTACTGTATGCAATTTGCTGGTTTGTTTTAGATTTTATTATACAACCACAAATATAGTCCATATGGTCAAAGGTGGCAAATTAATAGTTACCACAGTTTGTCATTTTCTAGGCTGTGTTTGATGCTATTGTTATTGCAGATTGTACTACTCCAACCAAGGTGACAAAATTGTTCTAATCACTTGTTCTTTCTGGAAAGACAAGACTGAGATTGCCTAAGGGTCATAAATAATACTATACATCAGTGCCAAAGAACCACAGGCTATGCTAAATAGGCAGCAACTTCTCAGTCCCAATTAATTGAAAAGGTAGGATTTATTTATTTTATTTTATTTTTTTTTGTACCAGGGGTTGAACTCACAACTCTGTGCTTATCAGGCAGGTGCTTGTGCCACTGAACTAAATCCCTGGCCCAAGCAGTAGGATCTTGCAACAGGTTCAAAACCCAACATCCAGCTACATCTGGAAGACATCTCTGTGAAGTAGTCATTTCCTAAGAGTTCTCAATACTAGCAATAAAGCTACCTGCCAAAAGCAATTTACAAACATTGACCTAAGAATGAAACTAAAAAAAAAAAAAGAAGTAGAAAATGAGAAGGCACTTAAGCAAGATGCAACCTCAGACTTCCAGTTCTTCAAAGGCAAACCTGGCGGGAAGCGGGGTTGAGGTGGAATAATTTGAAAATCACCCTCCTCAACTCTGAGGTGGTAATAGCAGAAGTAACAAAGCAGATGAATAAGACTCTAGAAACAAATTAAATCCTCAGAATAATTCCTCAGATAATTACAGGGATTGTGACCCTAATGAAAGACATGCTTAGTGACTCTACAGTAGATACAGTTTTAATAAATAGAGGAGCTTAGGAAAATGATGGAAACCATGAATGCTCAACATAGGAAAGAAATGGAACCCTTGAAACAGATTCAAACAGATATCCAGGAGATAAAAAATTCCATTGAAAGTATAAATAGTGGAATGAGCCAAAGTGAGGAAAGAATATCAGATATAGAAGACAGGATTGTGGTTAGCAATGAAAGAAAAAATTTCTTAA